>SNQJ01S0016676.1:346279-357762 GCA_010110895.2 Picea sitchensis
ATTGCCAAATCGCTTGATGTACAAGAGAGAAGGCTACCTGTAGAGAAGAATCTGCAGCAAATTGAAGTAATATAGTGGCCTGTAGGTAATGGTTGGAGCCACTAGCGCCCAGCAAGCCTGTAACAAAGTATTCAACCCCACATATGAAGATTCTAGCTCCCAAACCGGATAATAATTCGCCCAGTTGATAAGTTTGAATCCCAATGTGAAGGATGCGACCAGCAGATATGAAACTCGTCCCCACTTGAGAGTGTATGGTCTCTAGCTGAATAACTCGGTCTCTCTATGTAAATATCTCAATCTGGAAACTCAGAAATGCACCCAGCATAGAGGTGAACTACTCCTTCAAGTAATCTTCGACCCCAAGGGTATAACTCGACCTCCCAAGTATTAGCATGTCCCGGCAAGGGGTAAACTCATTCCCAAGGCAAAGAGAATCGTCCAGCTAAGCAAGGACTCGCCCAACACCAAGGGAAAACAACAGCCAGTGAGAAAACTCGACTTGTAGCAAATAAACTGGCCCCACATGCCAGAATTCGGGCTTCAAGAAATAAATATGAGTCAACTTCAAGGAAACTCGACCCTTGAATGAGATAACTCTGCCTACTAAGGAAAATTCGTCCTACATGGAAGGAACTCAGCTCACACAACAACCATCGACTTCTACACACAAAATCCACTGCCAAATGATGGAAACTTAACCACACTGAAGCGCAAGGAAGAATCTGAAGTGATCTCTTCCCAAACTAGCTAGGGTGTATCATTGCAACACCGAAACCAGAGATAGTTGCAAAGGGTTTCCGAAAACCCTAGAAAACTCTCCAAGAGCTCTCCAAATCTATTTTTTCAATAAGTGAATGCAAGAATGAGGGGCGCCTCCTCTCTTCCCCTCTTTTATTTCTCCATTGAGTTATTTCCCGCTCACTTTACTTCTTATTTTCTTTTTAAAGTCACTTTATGCTTGCACACTTTATAATTTTTAAGTGACTTCATTTGCCTAGGACCCATGTCCCCCTTTTTCCCTTTTTCACTTTATAAGTTATTTCCTAGGCAAAAGTTGAGTTTCCTAGGTGACTTTTCCGACTTAGCCTACAGGAACCAATTTAGGCTAGTGAAACCACTCCTTATGCTTCCTAGGCCAACGGGGACATTACAACACATCCAAGGATCAATCCAAGCACCAAGCAAGGATTCCCTGGAACACATCCAGGGGCCCTAGAACACATCTAGGGACTTACTGCTTGGTCCTTGACCAAGAACCCCAGCAATATACTGGGGGGCTTTACTAGGGTCTTTTTCCATGGCTCTAACTGCTTGGTCCCAAACCAAGAACTCCAGGAGTGTACTGGGGGGGGGCCTAGATCTTAGTTAGGGTCTTATGCCATCCTCCCGGAGAATGGCTCTTGCAACTGCACTAATTTCAACAGATATGATTGTTGTGGAGACTGTATGTCTCTGTGTATTTGTATGCTATTGTGGTGGATGTGATCCACTGATAGTGACTGTCACTGGTTAGTAGCCGTGTGCTACTAGGAGTGGTTGTGTACTACTATGGATAGACACAGTTGTGTTCTATTGGATGGGATTGTTCTAATTGCCATGGAGACTATCACTAGTGTTGGAGATGATTGTCAGCTAGATGGATAGTCAGTGTGTTGATGGACAGACATTCTCCATGTGGAGAATGGTACAAGCAGGAAAGATTGTCGATGGACAGACATTCTCCCTGTGGAGAATGGTCCAGGTTGACAGATTGTTGATGTACCATGGGCAGTTATTCTTCTAGGACATATGTCCGGATTAGAAGAATGGTTTGTCTCCCTGAGTTCACAGTAGTGACCAGAGTGGAGAGATTGGTACAAGACAAACATTTTCCCTGAGTTCACAGTAGTGGCAAGAGGGAAAATGGTCCAGGACAATCATTCTTCTAGGACATATGTCTGGATTAGAAGAATAGTCCTTGTAGCACATGGCGTGGCTTCCAGCATATGTTGGAACATTTATTCTTCTAGGACATATGTCCATATTAGAAGAATGGCTCTTGTATCACTATGTGGAGTGAGTGACTTATTCAGCATCATGCCCAATTACTCAGATGGAGTATGGCTTCGAGAGATGATGCAGTTGATGCTATCAAATGATACTGATAGTGATGATGTTGCTCATGAGTTGATCTACGTGATCATGAGATAGCATGTGTGGCTATGATGATGCTACCAGTTGAGTGGTATGTTTGTGCTCAAGACCATTACCTTTAATACCTCCCTAGCTAGGAAGGAATGTTGATACTATGGTAGCTGCGGGAGGTATTAACCTCCACGTGTAACCTCTGACAAGACTAGAATATTCTGGGAAGCAAGAGAAACCCTAAAACGTTGGATAATAACCCTAGAGGACAAGTCAGCTCAAGAAAGAGAAGTCGGCCCAGTCAAGTGAGATATTAGTCAACATTGAATATTTAATATTGAGTTATTAGCCTCCAGAAAGAGAAGTCGACCCAGTCAAGTGAGATAGAACAGTATAAATAGAGGGCACTAGAGCTCATTTGTCACTCTCACTCTCACAACTGCATAAGGACTAGTGGTGCGCAAGTTTGGAGAGGTGCAGTTGCTGCAACTGGGATTTTGGCTTTTGGTTAGACTATCTCTTGGTTATGGTTTGGACTTTCTTCTTGGTCTTTGGTTATTCATGCTTGGTGCGCTAGCCTTGGAGAAAGGTGCACTACCTTGGTTGGCTATTGGTTTGCTTCCTGAATTATTTTGTTTGTCAAGGTTAAAGTGCTCGAGGGTGGCCTTTGTGCATATGGTTGGGTGACAATATTGCTATATTATCTATGGAAAAATGAGCACATCTCTTTATTTCTAAGAGCCATATTCACCTTGGTTCCTAAATTTGAAAATAAATTTTATCTCGTAATAGGGAGATTGATGCACTGTAAATTTCTCGGTATGAATGTAATTTGGGATAAAAAAAAAGTTACAACTATCAAGCCTTGTGCATTTTAAGAACCTCCAAAAGGTAATGAAGACCAACGATGCATGAGGGCGAATAAAAATAATAAGAGAAGTCGAGAGAAGGATTTGAGATCAATTTTCTACTGCTTTAAGTAAGCTTGCATAGATCCAAACTAAATTGTTGCAAGTTTGTGTGTAACTAAAAAGAGAACAAAACAGGGCTCACCACATAAAACCATGCCCTCCAATGCCCTCTTTAATTCGCTTTCGTCACCACAAGAGTTAGACATGAAGCTAAATTTCAATTTTTTGAGCGTTCATAATGATAAACATTCAAAATCCGAGATATGAGCTAGTAGAAGTGGATACGATGGGAGCACGCCACACAATGGGAAAAAGGCTATCCATTGGCACTGCGCTCACAAGGCTTTTAATTGTGCAAAGATGGTAGAGAGATGGAACATTAATGATTAGACCTCTCTTTCATGCAATCCTCTATAGTGTAACACTGAATAAAACGTATGACAATATGTATAAAGTCAGTGGCTTAGCTCTCCTTTCAACCAAAATCTTTAGTCCATATTATATGGAGATCCAAATAAAATTTGGCAGGAGCTAAAAGTTGCAGTAAATCTAATACAGACATGTTTCTATTGACAACCTAGGCTCTCTCCTATTATCTCCTATCCCTTTAACTATGTTAGTTTATGTTTATGTTAGATTGGATAACCCAATTAATACATCTCAAGGGGCAAGGGCAGTTCTTTGCCAAGTTTAAATTGGTGGAAGCGGGGTGAATATTTTAACTTTTTTCTTACTGCATTGGGAAGATGGCAGATGGTGGTTAATAACTTGATAACTGCTTTGACATTCAACTCTATTCTGTACGTCTTTAATTAGTAGATAACATCCAATTTTTTAAGGGCTTTTTACTTCCTAATATAATTTACCTTCACAATAAAGTTAAACTGTACCAACAAATTTTAGTTGTACAAAGCTCTTGTAGAGGTTGCACTCTATTATCATTACGTTCATTGATATCTTACGAGTGTAGGTTAAGGCGTATCTTTTACTTTACTTTGTAGTTTGGGTGAGTTATAGCAAAACTCCTTTGTAGTTTGGGTCAGTTATAGCAAAACTCCTTTGTAGTTATGGTATACTGCATAGTTACCAAATTCCTCCATTTTGGAATTTTCGGAAATTCGGAACAAAAAATAGTTCAACCGAATTTTTCAGTTCAATTTCGGATTCGTTACAGTCAATGAATTGGTACCTGAACTGAACCCAATTTGGATTTACCAAAAAAATGTCAAAAAATTCGATTTCCAAAAAACACCCTAGCTAATCATTCAAAAATTAAAAAATTAAAACACATCGAATCACCCCATTTCTTTCTCTGTGCCATGGACAGTTGCCCACCCTTGTCGCCCACACATTTCTCAAGATTCTGAAGTTCTGAACAAGTGAACACTAACAGGATCGCCAGCTTCTAGTAAGATAAGATAGTTTTATTAATGTCCAACCAATGATCACAAGATTCATGGGACTACGATTAAAACAAAAAACACATTGATTCGCCCCCATTTCTTTCTCTGTGCCATGGACAGTTGCCCACCTTTGTTGCCCACACATTTCTCAAGATTTTGAAGTTCTGAACAAGAGAACACTAACCGGATCCCCGCTTCTACCGCTTCTAGTAAGATATTAATGTCCAACAAATGATCACAAAAGTAAATTCATGAGACTACAATAATACAATGAGTGATGATCACAAAAGTAAATTCATGGTACTACGATAATACAATGAGTGCCGATACAAAGTGGGAGTGCCAAAACATCTCCTAAAACAATTCGAAAAGGAAAAAGATATCAACATTTAAGAACAAGCTAAGCTAGAAACTAGGTGCTAAATGTTAGCTAATAGAGAATATCAGATAAGGGGCCGATATAGAGTATATGACTCTTTCGCTATAGACTGAACCAGTGACTGTAGAGAAAACTTCGGGATATGCAATTTTATAGTGGACTAAACCAGTGAACAGTAACACAAACAGCGAACTTCCAAGTCCAAACCAGTGAACAGTAACACTAACAGCGAACTTCCAAGTTCAAACGAGTGAACGAAACATGGTGATCCTTGGCACGGTTGCTCTCAGTATGTGCCTAGTGAACGAACCAATGAATCTACCAGGTATTTAGAGTCTACACATCTATATTCTCTGTCTGTAATCTGTGTATTTGCTCAGAATTCCTTTATAATTGAGAAGGGTGTAACTGTGCGGCTGCATACCCTGCTTCCTTCTCAAAAAATATAGAGACTAGGACGGAGTTGAAGAAACAACAATATCAATATTCAAAATCCTCAAGAGTCAAAACACAAAAACACCCCACAGACACCTCCAAGTTAAAAACAGAGCATAACACAGGAATTTGACCACATAACTTTGATAGCAGCCTCCAGATATATTTTTCATTTAATACAGATGTACCTTTTTCTCAATGTTTAGACTTCCTAAAATTTTGAGGTAAATGTATATTTTTTTGTTTCAGAGAAGGCTGATTTTGAATACTCAATTAATCCCAAAAATGATATTTCAGATGTTCATACTTCAGTAATATCCGGAGGCTGATTTTTAATGTTCATACTTCAGTAATATCCGGAGGCTGATTTTTAATGTTCATACTTCAGTGAGAAGGGTGTAACTGTGCGGCTGCATACCCTGCTTCCTTGTCAAAAAATATAGAGACTAGGACGGAGTTGAAGAAACGACAATATCAATATTCAAAATCCTCAAAACACAAAAACACCCCACACACACCTCCAAGTTAAAAACAGAGCATAACACTGGAATTTGACCACATAACTTTGATAGCAGCCTCAGATATATTTTTCATTTAATACAGATGTACCTTTTCTAAAGGTTTAGACTTTCTAAAATTTTGAGGTAAATGTATATTTTTTTGTTTCATCCCTTTAGTTTGAGATGCCCCTACCCTAAATGAATCTCTTTAGTTTGATCCACCTTTTCACGTAGGTAGAATTTCCAGGGTGTACCCGAAGAAATAGGGAGGGGTTGGGATGTCGTACCCGAAGAAAATGAATCGGGTCAACCGTTCAAGTGGATTTCGAAATTGCTTGGAAATTGGCCGAGAAGGCTGATTTTGAATACTCAATTAATCCCAAAAATGATATTTCAGATGTTCATACTACAGTAATTTTCGGAGGCTGATTTTTAATACTAGATTAATCCCAAAAAATGATATTTCAGAARACCATGATTCAATAGAGTCTAAACATCCGAAAGTAGATTTTGAATACCTCAATTAATCCCCAAAAATGATATCTCAGATGTCCATACTTCAGTGGACATTGGAAGACTGATTTTGAAAACTTGATTAATCCCAAAAAAAAAATGATATTTCAGAAATCCATGCTTCAAATGGAGACTGATTTTGAATATTCAATTCATCCCAAAAACTGATATTTCAAAAGTGCTTCAAATGGAGACTGATTTTGAATATTCAATTCATCCCAAAAACTGATATTTCAAAAGTTCATGCTTCAGTAGATATCTGTATATCTACTAAGTGTGGACTTCTGAAATATCAAAATTGAAAATATCAATCTGAGTGTGGATTTTTGAAATATCATTTTTCAGGAGTAATTGAGTAGGGTGATTTTAAATCCTCAATTAATCCCAAAAAATAATATTTCAAAAGTCCATGCAAATACTATTTCAAAAGTCCATGCTTCAGTAGACATCCGAAGCATGGGCATCTAAAATATTGTTTTAGGCATGGACATCTGAGATATTTCAGAAGTCCATGCTGCAGTAGACATACTGATAAAAATGATATTTCAGAAGTCCATGCTTCAGTAGACATACGGATATCTACTGAAACATGGGCTGTCTACTGAAGCATGGGCATCTGAAATATCGTTTTAAGCATGGACATCTGAAATATCATTTTATGGGATTAATTGAGTATTCAGAATTAGTCTTCTTTTAGGACTATTCAAATTCATAAAAAAAATTACCATGCTTCAGTAGACATACGGCTGTCTACTGAAGCATGGGCATCTGAAATATCGTTTTAAGCATGGACATCTGAAATATCATTTTATGGGATTAATTGAGTATTCAGAATCAGTCTTCTTTTAAAATTCATAAAAAAAATTAGTCATTAAAAATTATGTTTTTGAGAATAATTGAGTATTCAAAACAGCATTCACTGAGAAATAGCAATCACTGAGGAATATTCAAACCCATGAAAGGTTAAACATTTGAATGAAATCCATGAGAGATGGGTCAAAGATGTATACTAATACATAGACTTCTGAAATATCATTTATGGGAATTAATTGAATCTTCAAAATCAGTGTCCTCTGACACATCTCTCATGAGTGTCCTTCATAGTCACCCATTTTTCATCGGTTTCAATTATTCTCGTGAGATTAATTACATTAATATGCTCACATGAGAAAGGATCTATACTCCCCAGTTTTTTAAATACTTGATTTTTCAATATCCAGGCATCTCCCATCAAGGAAAACGTGACCAAGCATCTACCTAACCCTTTATTCCATTTCTAACATGATAATCTATATACATACCCACAAAAATCAAAATGGGTTTACCACTCGCAAGTGATTAAGATAATACCAGGCAAGTCCCAGGGCTCGCATTTGTAGAGATCGACCTCGCGAATAACGTCGAACTCGAATTTATTGCCCTGCACTTTATTCTTCAAATAATATCCCACAATTTCTTCATCTGAGGGCCGAAATCTGAATCCAGGGGGAAAATTCACCGCCGCTGCCTGTACTGAGCTTGCCATTCACTTCTCTTCAAAACCCTCTCGCTTCCTCTCGTCACTACAGACCCTCGTCCAATTCTTCTTTACTTATTACTAACGCGATCACTTCTCGCAAAAAACCCTCTCGTCGCAAAGAGCCCTCTCGTCCTCTTCTTATTATTTACTAGCACAGCCGCTTAACTCGCTACGAAAAAGCCTTTGAACTTTCGTTACCGACACGCTTACAGTATACTAACCGCCGATTAACGATCAAAAGCGACGCAGTACCCGACAGAAATCTCGTCTGTGGGAAGGGGGCGCGAAGACCCTGGGTTCACGCGCTCTGATTCATTTCTCCAATCGGGGCATGCCGCGTGGAAACCGCGTGTAAACAGCGTAAGAGCATTAGCGCGCCAAACCGGTCTTGGAGACGTGGAAGGAGAGACAGGTTTCTCTTTTATCTGCGTACGTCCAGATGAATTTCAACTCTGGATTCTGTATTTTTTATATTTTTATTGTGAAATATTGATGGCGTGCCATACATAAACCTTGTATATCATTATTGTCTATATTCAATGCTATTTTATTCAATGTCATGATTGTTCTATATTTAAAATATAGAATTCTTAATTTTCCCCTAGTTCATGAATATGCTTGCTAAATATATGAAGGGCTAGGAAAGAAATTCGTTGAACCTGGTTGCTTTTCCAGAATATGCTTGCTTCATATTTTAAGGATAAAATTCATTCAACCTAACTCTAAGATCGGTGGAATCCACTATTCGATCATTATTGCATATCAATAATTGGTACTAGTTTGCGAAGATCACGTTGCATAACGTTGCCATCACACGTGAAGTTTAGTTGTATAATATATCGAATTTACTGTATATGATAAAGCTTTATGGGTTCAATCTTTGGTTGATTTTTTTTTTTATGTTTTACTCAATGTTTTTATTGGGTTAATTACCATAATCATTATCGATAAGTTTACATTTGAAATAACTTTGAAAGAGGGGAAGTGTTTAAGGGTTTTTCCACAAAGTTTTTCTTCTAGTATATATAGGTAGTTAGGATAAAAACATCGACTTAGAAGTATAGGGGTGGTGAAAATAATAACACCAATTTAGAGGTATAGAGGTGGTGAAAATAATAGCACCAACTTAGATTTTAGCATATATCTATGTGTATGTGTGTACATTATATGTTGATATGTGGCACCATCATGTGAGTACTACATATCATAACATCAATGTCACATGTTGAGTCTAGTTATAAGCCTTATGATGTTATTGTATACAATAGCCATGTGTCGTATACTGCTTATCGTTGTTCTTCATATGCTCTTACTTAAATTCTACACAGTGGTGTACACTCTATTCAACATTATTTATCCTCTCCCATGTTTAATGGATAGAATATAACCTTATAAAATGGGGAGTATTAATGTGTAATGGAATCTCAATATTGGAATATGAGATTATAGTAAGACACGAAAAGGATAAATATTGTCCACCATAAGAATAAAGATGTGTAACATTAAATATTTTAGTACATATATATAGGTGGTGGGGATAATAACACTAGCATAGATTTTAGCAAATATATACAAGCAATGAGAATAACAACACCAACTTATATTTTAGCAAACATAGTGGTTGAGCATTTTGAGCTTCATGCAAGGGGTCTTGGGGTCAATCCTCTCTCCTCTGACTACCTTTGTTGCATGTCTCACTCGATGTCCTTATTGGGTCAACTACCATAATCAACAGTGATAGGTTTACACTTGCCACAATTATGAAAGAGGGGAAGTGCCTAAGGGGAATATATATAGGTGGTTAGGGTAAAAACATCGACTTAGAGGTATAAAGGTGGTTAAAATAATAACGTTAACTTAGATTTTAACATATATATGTGATGTGTGTGTATGTGGGTGTGCGTGTGTACAATATACGTTGATATGTGCATTGTCCTATGAGTATTGCATATCATAGCATTGGCATCACATGTGTAGTCTAGTTGTAAGCTTCCCAACGTTGTTGCATACAATAGTCATGTGTCTTATAGTGTTCATTGTTGTTCTTCATACACTCTTGCTTAAATTATACACAATGTTGTACACCCTATTCAGCATTATTTGTCCTCTCTCGTGTTTAATAGATAGAATATAACCTTGGAAAAGGGGGGTATTGATGTATAATGGAATCTCAATATTGGAATATATATAGGTGGTTAGGGTAAAAAGATCGACTTAGAGGTATAAATGTGGTGAAAATAATAACAACAACTTATATTTTAACATATATCTGTGTGTGTGTGTGTGTGTGTACATTGATATGTGGCATTGTCCTGTGAATACTACATACGATAACATTGACGTCACATGTGGAGTCTAGTTGTAAGCTTCTCGATGTTATTGCATACAATAATCATGTGTCGCATAGTGTTTATTGTTGTTCTTCATATACTCTTGCTTAGATTCTACATGGTGTTGTACACCCTTTTCAACATTATTTATCCTCTCACGTGCTTAATGGATAAAATATAACCTTGGAAAATGGGGAGCATTGATGTGTAATGCAATCTCAATATTAGAATATGATACTATAGTAAGATAGGGAAAGGATAAATACTATCCACCACTAGAATAAAGATGTGTGACATTAAAGATTTTAGCATATATATATATATAGAGAGAGAGAGAGAGAGAGGATAATAACAAGCATAGATTTTATCAAAGATTTACAAGTAGTGAGGATAACAACACCAACTTAGATTTCATCAAATATGTATAGGTGGCGAGGATAATAATGCTAGTGTAATTAGTGTTATTAACCTCACCACCTAAGCCAACATTATTAACCTCACCATTGTCACATGTCCTTAACATCTTTACAGGTGGTGAGGATAATAATGCTAGTGTAATTAGTGTTATTAACCTCACCACCTAAGCCAACATTATTAACCTCACCATTGTCCCATGTCCTTAACATCCTTACCTATTGCTCGACAATATTTATCTTTTCTCGTGAGATAAATATCGATGATATTAGTACCATAGTGAAAGAGAATGTCATCATGTCAACCTAAGGACTTGCATAACAAAGCCAATTTCTAAAATAAGAAAATTTTTGAGCATCAATTATAAAAGCAATGCATGTGTGTTTTTCTTGAAAAAAGTATGATATATAACAACTTTGTTAAAAAGATGATAAATCATGAGAGTAGATAACCAAGCTTCAACAAATTGTAATGAGGATGTACATTTAGGTATCATTGTTAGTGGTATGTCAAAGTGAGCAGTTCACATGGTCGTGAGATATAGTAAAATTGAACAACTCATAATCTCATAAAGTCATTCGATAATTTCTTTGCCCAATTAAAAAGGTGTTAAGGTAATTTAGAGATATAATTGAGAAGGTGTCAAAACCAATACCCACTAATAAAACCCCATAATTATAACACACAATATTCAAGCTACAACTGACCATTATCACAACAACATATTTAGAGAGAATTGTATTTAAAGAAAATTTTGCATGGTCTTCAAGATTTTTGAGTGGACAAGTAACTTAATGAGATTAGAATGTTTTGAGTGCACAAGTAGCTTAATGACATTAGAATGTTGAAGTCTCTAGCTCACCCACTTGTTGATGAGGGCCACCCTTGATCAAGGGACCTAATGGAATTATATTAGTCTCATTTGTTTTGCTTTAATCGTGTTGCTTAAACC
>SNQJ01S0016676.1:377638-389398 GCA_010110895.2 Picea sitchensis
AAAGCTGCATTTTCTCATACTGCAACATTGGAATGCTGTTCTAATCGTACCTGAACATTCGAATACTTTTTCCTGTTGAACATGCTTCCGTTTTCTTGCATGAAAATTTGGCAGGGACTACGCTGCTTCGCTGCCCTTGTTTATTAAGAATGTCTTTTGCATAAAAGCAAGTCAATGAAAGAAAAGTAATATTAATGGTAAATGAAATCTCCATAATGATATTCTATTGCAATAAGATAATATGCAATATCTTATAAATGATAATTTATGAGTCAAAGATGACTCATAAGATATAATATTGAGATTGTTGAGGATGAAGGAAATTATCACATTTATTTCGGGACCTACACTTTAAGGAAACTTTTGAATTAGTAAAATAGCAATGCTTTATAATACATTTTCATCTCATAATTGTTTAATTGTTATGCATGTAGAATTATTTACAATATGTACATATTCATATAATTAGAATATGATTATTAATGTAAATTGAAATTATAATATAGAGGTATGGTATTGTAGAGGTATGTCATTGTAGTTGGATAGGATGCAAAATCACATAGATTAAACAATTAGAATGCATGATACTTGAATTACAATGCTAGTACCAAAGTGAAGGAGGATTATATCACAACAACGGAGGAACTTACACGTTAAAATTAGCTTTGGAACTGGTCAAGATTTAGGTATCGATAATGCATACCAAACCACATTTGTGTTGCAATTATTATGCATGTGGAATTATTAACACACACTCACATAAGTAGAAGAGGAGTATTATTGTGGAATGATATCCTAACATAGGGATACGATACTACAATAAACTATCATAGAACATGACATAAATAACAACCATGAGTCGGAGATGGTTTACAAAGCCTTACACCAAAATCATCAGCAATGTTAGTACCAAAATGAGGGAGGATGTTATCACATCAACCAAGGGACTTACACCCCAAAGCTAGCGTTTGGATTTACAAAGATTTTGGTGTGGGTAATGTTTATAAATCTTCTTTGTCTCACAACTGTTATGCATGTGAAATTATTCACAACACATGCAAACATACCACTACTAGGAGAAGGCCTTTTTGCAAAGGTTGTTTTCCCAGATTTGACATTCCATAAGTTTCTAGTGGAGGGGAAGGCAAAGGTTTTTGTGAAAAATGAACAAAGGTGCACCATTATATTACAAGTGCACTGGTGTGCTTAATAAAGTGCCTTACTAGTGCATCGATATACCCAAAGCACCACTAACAATATTCTACAACACAAAATATGCATTGGCATATTAAAAAAAAAATATAACTATGGTTAGTGTGCCGGTGAAAAAAAAAACCATGTGGTTGGTGTGTCAGTGAAAACAAAAACTATGGTTGGTGTGCCAATGAAATACTGACGAATTGGTGCATTGGGGCGAACAAAGCACTTTGGATAGGGAAAAATGATAATACACAACCTTGTCATCTTTCCTCAATTTTTAAAATTCCCTCAATGTTTTTCTCTCTTCCAAACACCAGTGCACTATTTCACTTTACCCACGCGTCAAATTTCTATGTGTTATTTGCAAATCTTGGTACTCAATCTTCATTTGTGGTAGATTAAATTTCTAGTTTTCATTAAAAGAAACCCGTAGAAACATTTTTGTTCATATTTACAACCATGCCTCATCAAGACAAAGGAGGTAACTAGGTAATTTCTTGTTTCGTCTTTTTAAAAACATTTATATGGTTTTTCTCTAGTTTTAGTGAATAAAATATATATTTTTAATTTTTTGTAGATAACAAATTTGTGGTCCATCTCGAAATAGTTTTACACATTAGTACGATTAGCCAACACTAAAGACAACATGCCCCTTATAAATAGGGCATCAATGTTTTGGTGCGATTACTTCACACCATGACCAATGTGTCCAGTCAATCTTAATGCTCGTAGAATCTAGTTGGATCATCATTTGTATTTTAAATGTATTTAGGTTGCATAAGCACACCACTAACAATGTGTGAGTACATGCACTAAGACTCAACCCCACATTTCTACATGTTGGTGGGTGTATTGTAAGGCCTCTACTATGAAACAATCTCAATGCTTTTGAGGGGTAAGAGTTGTAAGTTTATTTGCTTTGCTTATTTTATTTTAAACAAATTATTATTATTATTATTGAGCAAATGTAATTTTAAAGTAGGGAAAAATAGTTGAATTAAATGGGAAAAGAGTGGTTGAAACCACTACCTAGCAATGAATGGAAAAGAAATTACAATCTAAAGTAAATTATCCCTATAATCTATATGTTACGCACCAACAATAATTACCCAATTTCACAGTTGTTTGATCCTTGTTTCAGAGATAGTTTTTGGTAACTTCTAGTATGATTTCCCCTTCATCAATCTTTGGTAAAATAGCATGAATTGGGATCTTGTCACTGATTACCTTCTTTAAGCAAGAAACATGGAAGACTGGATGTACATGTGAATATGGAGACAACTCCATTTTGTAATCCATGCTTCCAATCCTTTACAACACCTTATAGGGACCATAGTACTTGGGTGTTAATTTATTGTCCTTATTTTTTTGCTTGAGGGACATTTGTTTGTATGGTTGTAGCCTCATAAATACCCAATTCAAATTCCCTCTCGCTACGATATTGATATGCTTGTTGTTTCATCATATTGTCCTTCAATAGTTAGAGAATCTCTTGTTGGTGCTCTATGTGGTCCTCTCTTGCTTGAACCTTCGCTTTACCTTTTAAGGGTGATGTGATGAATGCACGATGATAACCATAAAGCGCCATAAATGGGGACATTTTTTTATGAAGTATGGAAGGACGTATTATACCACCATTCTATCAAGGGCATCCACTTGACCCATTGTGTATGTTTATCATATGAAAAACAATGAAGATACCTTGCTAGACATGTACTCACAATCTTAGTTTGCCCATTGGATTGGGGATGGTTAGAGGAGTTGTGAGCCAATTGAGTACCCAAACAAGAAAATAATTTAGTCCAAAAGTTACTAGTGAAAATTGGATCTCTATCACTTACAATAATCTTGGGGATTCCATGTAGCTTTTGAATTATTTCCATAAATGTTGTAGCTATTGTACTTGCTTTAAAGAGATAAGAAAGAGAGAAAAAATGGGCATATATTTGTGAGTACCATGATGGCATTCTTTCCTTCGGACCTAGGTAAACCTGTAATAAAATCCATCGAAACCTCTTCCCAACATTGACTTGGTATCGATAATGGTTGTAGGAGACTTGGGGTCTTGATTGTCTCTCCCTTATTCTATTGGCAAACCAAACATTCAACCACAAAATTTTGAACATCATTTTTAAGACCTTCCCCCCCAAAAAATATCTTGATCATGTGGTGAGTTTTCAATAACCTTGAATGTCCTCTATAGGAGAAGTGTGCAATTCCAAAAGGACCATTTGTTTGAGTAAGAAATTATTACATAAATATAGCAAATCCTTATACCATGGTGAGTCATTCTTCGACACAAATTTATCTAATGCATTTGGGTTCTCTTGTATTTTTTAAATGATCTTGCATACTTTCTGATCTTGCTTCCATTCTAACCTTGCTTCTTCCACAGAATCAGATTGAAAAATGGAAATAACACCCAGTAAGCCCTCTATGTCTTCTTCTTTCCTTGAAAGTGCATCTGTCACCACATTTTGTTTTCATTTTCTGTAGATAATTTCAAAGTCATAGCCTAACATCTTTGTAGCCCATTTTTCTTTTTCTTTTGAAGATAACTATTGTTCCAAGAAATACTTCAAACAATCATGATCCATTTATACCTTGAAGTATCTTCCTATTAGGGAAGGGCACCATTTATTGATTGCATGTAATATGGCCAACATTTCCTTTTAATAAATGGATTTGAGTGGGTTCTTTCCTTTAAGCTAGTTGCTTTCAAAGGCAATGGGCCTTCCTTCTTACAATAAAATTCCACCAATTCCATGCCCCAAGGCATTATACTTCACAATAAAAGTTTTTATAATTTGGATGTGACCATGACAGTAGTTATACACATAACATCCTTTAGTTTTTCAAAAGCTTTGGTTGTTTCTTGAGTCCAAGAAAAATCTTCTTTTTTTAATAACATTGTTAGAGGTGTTGTTATTTGACCATAATTCTTGACAATCTTATGGTAATAGCTCATAAATCTTAAGAATCCTCTATGATTCTTCAAGGTTTTGGGAATTGGCCATTCCATCATAGCTTTAATTTTGTTAGGGTCCACTTTGAAACTATTATTAACCAATCTAACACTTGCGCAAAGCCTTCACAAGATGCAAGATAAGTATACATATGGAAGTAATTGCCACTATCACCTAAGCAGTTACTTCCCTCGTTTTAATGAAGGATTGAGATCTGACACAAGGGAGGCTTCTCCAACAACCTCAAAGGATCCTATAGCAAGACGAAGGAAGTCTACAACCCCTTATCTTGGTTACTCTATCATACCCCCAACTAGGTCAAGGTTCAAAGTGAATACAAGGTGGTTTAATAAAACAAAGGCAAGTTGAAGGCTTATGTGTGAGGGGTGTTTCTATGACAACAAAATATATCTACCATAACAAACGAATCAAATAAATGCCCCAAAACAATAACTATCAAAGAAAAAAGGAATGGTTGCAACAAAACTTGCATAAAGAGATGATTCACTTCAACAAATGACAAATTATAACAACAACAATATAATAATTCTAAAACTAGTAAAGATGCAATGAAAGAGACACCAAATGCAAGCTAAAAGACTAACAAACCAATAACCAATGATTGTTGAAATATAAAAGAGCATGAAACTACTTCAAGAGTGCAAGACGTCAAGCCTTAATGGCTGAAAATTGCAACAATGCAACAATAAATGATGTCAATAAGTATTCTAAATAAGAATGTAATAAAAAAAACCCTAGATGTTAGCCTATTAAAGGAAACATATGAAAATGCAATGAAACAAAGGTAAAGCTACCTCAAGACGTCAAGGGGAGAGAAGAATTAGGGTTTTAAGGTCACCTTCCAAGAGAATAGACTAGTTTTGTCTAGCTTCCTTGGGCATACAGAGTCTAAGGTGCAAATTCTATGGAAAGCAAAGGCAAGAAAAGGCTCAAGGATCAAACCCTAGGGTAGTCCACTCCACACCCTAGGTATTGATTCTTTAAGAGGGCAACTCAAGGTAGTCCACTACAAACACAAAGAGGTTGTCTTATGTCTTATAAATACCTTACTCAAGAGATCTAGAAAGTATTTTGGTCAAAACCCCAGAGTAATCCACTACAAACCCTAGAAAATTAACCTACAAGAGTAAACCCTAGAGTTGTCCACTAAAAACCCCAAAATCACCTTTATGTCCTTGAACAAGCTCAAAATAAATGAAAACAAGGTGAGGTGGTCCACTACAAACCTCCCTAGGGTTTCAAAACAAGGGTTTATCCAATAGAATACAAGGTAGCATGCAATTATCACCACTTTGATAAAACAATTTACTTAATACAACAAGATTAAACCATCAAATACCAGAAGAGAACACTTACTAGTCAAGTTGTTAAGCATGAAAGAAACCTAAAACATTCAATCATCCTCATTAAACTTAAAAATCATCCACTAGATCATCCCCAAGAAAGTGTGCATGAGTTCTCCATGATGAACAAGATAGTAAACAAGTGTTAGAAGTGATTCTCCACAAGTGAAAGTTATGATTTACAAATGAGGAAATGATCTTCTATAAATACGAGACAAGCCTAGCGCCTCATCTTTGTAAAATCCCCTTAAATCATAATAATTCATGATACAAGGTGCATACGTCTCAAGTTGACCCCCAAAATAGCCTTCAATATAAGAATATAATGCTAAAACATCAAATGTCTCCTCAAAAGGTCACATGTGTGGGTGTGAGAGTCTCCAAGAAAGGTGATGTCATCCTCCAGGGCACAAATCCCTCCAAAGGCCACGTCTCTCCTCAAGAGGTGCAAAGCATCATCAAAGGGTCACACCCCCTCATCTATAAGGTCATGTCCTATCACAATTAAGTGCCAACTCATCACCCACATGCCAGGTAAGCTCAATGCAGGGTAACATCAATCCAAGCATGACATTATCCTCTAAATCTACAACTTCCTAGGTCAAAGTGCCAACATCATGCATGATAAGGGCTCCATCATCGCTCCAAAGGGGCATATAATCCTTGTCAAGTTCCATGTTATCCAATCAAACACTAACATCCTCAAGGGATGCAATGTCCAAGTTGTGGGGCTTCCTGCCCTCTGGATTGCACAATTGGCTATATCTGCAATGTCCAAGCTCATCAGTGCAATGTCCAAGGTCCATGAGGTGTCGGAAGGCGTTCTAAGGTAGGCCAAGTCATAAAGGAACCCAAGACTTAACATGAAGGGTCCAATGTCCTCTGTATAATGCACAACATCCTTGGTACAAGCATAAAAATGTCCTCCAAAGGACCATGTCAAGGGTGCGCCATCAATAAAAAAGGTTTACATAATCAAGTAAGACCAACCATTACAAGATACAAGACTCATTAGAATCATACAAAGTATTCCACAGTCTAATACAAGAGCCATGTAAGCAATTCACATAAGGTATCTTCTTCAAACTTCACACTAGCTCAAGACTTTACGCAATTTGACAAGTTTAGGTGTGGGAGGGCCATCACAAGATCCTATTGGAGTGTCAGCACCCAAGTAAAGGAGTAGTTCTTGAGAAACCCTTCAAAGTGTAATTATAAATGAATGAGATGTTATGGGGTTTACTCCATAGCCATGGTGTCATTGACATGCAAGGCCATGTGTGGTTTCATCTCCATGAGCACCTTTGTATAGGGAGCACTTGGTGCTTGAGTCACCCTTTCCTCGGCAGTGTGTGTATTACAAATCCCTTCTTGCTTTTTGATATTCATTTATTACTTTGCAAGTCCCCTTTTCAAGTTCATGCATTTTTTTTATCGGGATTAAGTCATTTTAATTTGATATGCATTTAGTGCATTAGGACCAGGGGAGATCACCTCATAGCAAGAGGGTAGAGCTCAAGATGAATTTGGATTTTGATTTGTCATTTGTCATCCCATTATTCCCTTTTTTTTATAACATATTTTTTTGTATTCTCTTTACCAAATGCATCAACCTCAGGCATTCTAGCCCCTTCCTCTCATAGGAGGATGAAGGCATTGACCTTTTTGGTGTACATGTAATAGCCATTTCCTAAAGATAGGGAAATGGAAGGAAAATAGATGGAATGGGTTGAGTATGGAAGGGAATGGTACATTACCCCTACCAAGACCTCCCAATAGTACCCTTGTTCTCGAAGAATGACCACACTGGACTAGGACAAAAATGATGGCCACCGAGGTGAAACAAGGAAAAGAACATAACTTCCAATCATCATGATCCATTATCTAACTTCAACCCACGATCCTCACCTAAATGCCTAATGGATTAAATGAAACACTTTATATGAAACAATTACTAGTGTACCTCATGTGTGTTGGACCACCATCATGAGATGAACCATGGTGACCAAGTGAATGAGCTAAGCAATGATGAGGGGGGAGGCATATGAGGGGCTGATGTTTGTGGAGAATGTTGGTCATCATCATCGAGATCACTGTCTGCAATGTGGACCATGAGACATGATATCCTCTACTTACCCCCAGGTAAGAGGGGGTAACAAACACCTTCATGAGATATGATATGACCCAAAAAATCCACTTGTTGAACCCCAAGACACACTTAAAAGTGTTGGGTATGTGTTATATTCTTTGCACGAGTAACAGTGTTTGCGTTGCGCTGTGTTTCAGGGGGGTGCAATGCCCCCGAGAAATTTATTTTTGCCTCGGGAAACATGTCGTATTTTTGGGCGGTTTTTCAGCACATGTTTTTTGTCGGTGGTTTTCTATTTCCAGTTAAGGAATTAGGGTTGTTGACTAATCCAAGTCATTGGGTTAGGGTTTTGGATGCCACCAGATCTTATATGTATATTGTATTGTAAACAATGTATCACTATGAATAAATATAGAATATGTTGGTTTTCCCAGTTTGGGTTTCCAGGGGAAAAATCTATGTGTAATATTTGTATTTGTCATTGTTTGAAAAAAGGGACTTCAAGTATACATGGGGAAATGGAAAAAGTCCCTTTGTGCAAGTTTGCATAGGGTGAGGCAAATATTGCTATAACAGATGCCCCCTAATGTGTGAGGTTAGAGGAGTATCTATGATGGGTGAAATACATTATAATACCGATAAGTGGAGTAATGGGGACCCAGCTGGAAGAACTAGTTGCTCATTATAATCTATACTGACCTTGCACACATGGCTTCCAATTTGAATTACACTACAGATCCATGTGAAAATATACCAAACAACTGTCCATGGCCATGAATAGGAAATACAAAGGTGGCTATTTGCTAGAGGCTGTCGTAGTCACGAACAAGGCCCAGTAAGACCAGTCTCAAAATCAATTTGAAGATATCTGGATACAATGGAGTACAATCTGATCTCCCATGATCACTGAAGTCACATAGGTACTGGTCTAAGGAAAGGTAGCAACAACTCAAGAAAGTTGCGACTATGAATTGATGTCTTCAAGTCTTCTACACAATCTGCCATAGGTGCAAGTCTACATCGTGTGAATAAAGGAGTTGAGGTCGAACACAATGAGACTTCGTTTGATTACTGGTCATTAAGGTATATCGTTAACAAACACGAGATAGCCTACCGATAATGAAAGTAGGTATCAAGGCACCGAGTACATTCTTACAAGTGTGAATAGAGGTGTCGGGGTCGAACACTTGAGGAATCCATCGATCAGGAGACATTGATGTATTCCCAAATGTTGATGGCAAGAGAACATGCTACTAATGACTACAAGCCTCTAGGTACTCATAGGACTCTAGGCCTCGTCTTCAGAATAGATGAGCTGAAGTCGATGGAAGGAGACCCACTAAAAGGAAGGCATCTCTCATCATTCAACACAAGGTACAAAGCAGGAGCTTCATGATTTGGAGGAGATCGAACGAAGAACATGTTCACGAACCAACAACCCTATGTGTCTTTTGCATGTGTCAGATGCAAGCGGTACACGAAAAATACCCTTTGAATAACAACCAATAAAGAAAACTACTGACAAAGGCGAGGAAACCACCAATAGGGATAATGGCATCCAATACACTGCACGAATACCAATGTGTGAATAAGTGTCTTGCCATCGAACACAAGGAAAACCACCCAATCAACGACCAATGATGAAATGTCGACTGTTGGGTTCAAGGTGACCTACCAATGAGGAAAGTAGGACCAGGGTGCGCAATAGGACTACAACTTCATGTGATTCTAAGACACACTGAGGGTATGGCTGACATGCAAAGTCAAGAGTTATGAGGAATGGATGACACAGGTTGATAGACATCCTTTAAACAAGAGCATGAGACATATGGAAGACTCTGGCAGCATAGACTTAATGGTGAAACTTTGAGATGCATGAGGCATCGATCAAACTCTCCATAGGGATTGGAAGAGTAACCAGTCAGGGGAGTAAACTATCTGTAACGAGCTCAACTTCCTAAGGTCATGCTAAACCCAAAATTTTGATGACAAGTGGACTCAAAAATTTTGTGCTTTGATCAAAGGCGACATGACTACTGCCAATATAAGATAATATTCCCTTTCCGCCCGTCTTTTTTTTTGTTTTTTCATAGTCAAATGAATGCTATGATACGGAGGAGGAAACAAGTGTCACAAGTAAGCAAAAATAGTTCTAGCAGTGAAACATACCTATGCTCAATGCAAGGAGGTGCATGTGGGAGATGGACACTTGGGGGAATGTTTCCTCCTGGGAATAAGGTGTCAAGCTGCAAATGATATAAACAAGGCTCTGCTTGGTTGATGATACAAATTGTTGAGGTGAGAGGCTTATAACGCAAAATCGAGAACCGACAATAGGCTCAATACTGTAAGCAAGAGGATGAGAAGCAATTACAACTTAATGCCAATAAATGTCCTTTTTCATAATCTTAGTCTACTTGGTTTGAAAAAGGGATTAAATTGCACCAAATAGATGTCCTTTCAAATCCAATTTACGAATGTGAAAGAGACAAGTTCACTCGACAATCTTTTCGCTTTTTGAAATGAGTCGAAAAATAGCTTAAATCAAACTCGCTTGGGAGTCCTTTGGGTATAGGTCAGCGTGTTTATGAGTAAGAAATGAGGTTCAACATAGATTCGTGTATTATCTATAAGGGACTTCCAGTTCTATGGACAAAAATCTATGCATGGGCACCGAATGAAGTAGAGGATCTAACTAGGGTACCCATGTTTGGTAAGTCTCTACCATTTGATAACGACACTTCTAGTTGCAAATAGAAGGTTCTGTGTCGCTATAAAATGGGTTTGTACCTAAGGCATATGAGTGACAGTCATAGGACGATGCAAGTGTGTGTGATGGATCAAATACCTATCATATATGTTGGGTAACGAAAATACCTGTCCAAAGTTACGAACGGGCGAAATGGTGCTGAAAACCGCAAGAATCCTTGGATAAAACTACAAAAACCAACTCCATCCACTATCATATTAGTCCATTAGGCCAAAATATTGGATAAAACTATGCAAAGTGGGTAAAAAATTGCTATAAATAGTAAAAAAAACCAATTTTACTATACCATTTGTATTTTTTACCCAAATAGTGGATTTTGGACCAAATTGCCTCAGAATTTCAACTAGTGATTGCGGGAGCTACGAGCGACAGAATCGATGACCATCTAGGCCAGGTAACTCATCTTGCCCTCCTCTTTCTTTTCAGTGGATTAAATTTTTTAATTAGGTTCCATTTTTAAAGTTATTTAGGGCGCAATTTGAAAACTTAGGTGTACACGAGCTACAATTTATCGGGTCACATATACGCTTACTTATATGTGGTTGTTTGGAAAACAACCAGCATATAAACAACCCTATACGCGAATGTGTACACTACAACTCGCGTATATGTCCATGGTAAATGTTTTTTAGAGGTTGCCAACTCAAAAAAAGGGTTTCACTCTTGCAGGATGGTGCTAGAGTGGAGAGAAAGAGAACGTGAGGAGGTGGATGCTGCAGTGGAGAGAGATCCAGGAGCCCAAATGGCCTTAAAAAGATGTGGGCTATACAAGTTTTGGGCTCTTAAAGGTATGAGGGACTAAGTGAGATTACTACAGCTGCTCGTGGACTACTGGGATCCAGATAGTGAGAGCTTCAACCTTGATGGACAACCATTAAGGATTGAAGTTGAGGACATCTATTTCTTGACGAGATTGTCACATCGGGGTGAGGTGGCCAACCTCAAAGATTAAGGAGTTGGGAGTGACATGAAAATTGAGGAATACATAACCGATCATTGCATTGCAGGGACCGAGAAGGTAGGGAGCCAACTCCCCGTTAAAGCGATAAACAATCTAAGTCTAAATATTGTTGTCCTCATTTTGACATGGATCACATGATCGACCACTTTGCACTAGGCATTGAGGCCACTTATGTTCTACTCTGTGGAGTGCTTGAGACCCATAGTGGATGACTGGTGCACCTCACTGTTGGCCAACATGAAGAGCGAACTGATAGAATGCAAACAAGGTAGTAAGAGGAACTTCGAGTTTGCTTGTATCCTTTGTAGTTTTTTTTTTGAGCGGGTTCCAGGCTTGGGACCTAGAGTTGAAATTATTCCGCGTGGACCTCACAATCCAACCATGGCACAGTGGACTGAGGTGATGAAGCA
>SNQJ01S0016676.1:396159-421433 GCA_010110895.2 Picea sitchensis
CTAACTGCTGGGCTTTAAAGATCACTTCTTCCTCAGATGTAACCCCAGATGTAGAAACATCCTTCGAAATATAAGGCTGTAGAGACTTAAGGAACCACTCTAGCAGGAATTCCGGGGGTATATAGGCCTTGATCAACCTCTTCCGTCTACACCACTCCTGGATATGATCCGAGATATAAGTGGCCTTGTCCTGACGAAAGGTTGACTAAAGATCTATGCCAACATCGTAACGAACTGGCAATTGGAAGAGGTTGAGGAAGACTAAAACCATCTGATTAAAAGTTTCGTATGTCCCTTTGGGTAGCTCGATATACCATTTCGCGGCAACCCCCATGAGGGTGCGTTGAAACAATCTCAACCGAATAGAATCGTCGTTAAGGGAATTTGAAGAGCACCAAAGGTGGAAAGTGGTAACGCGATCACCAGGATTCTCACCAGTTTTACCTTCGAATTTTGGAATATGCGAAGGCAACTTAGTGGGGACGGGGCCATGACGGATCATGATACACGGGGTCGCTCATCAACTTAGACAAGTCTAGCAAATTGAGCGTGGCCAAAAAAGGGAGACGGGGTTGTGACATCTGGCTCCAAGCTCCCTGGAAAGATTGTTGTTGGGGAATCGCAGCCCATCCAGGGTTCTGGTAAGCACCATAGCCCTGTACAGGATTGTAAGACCCTCCTCTAGACTGATTCATGAGGGGTTGGTTGGGCACCATTCCAGTAGGAATGTTCTGATAAGGGTTGTAAAGATTGCCCCCAACTGGAGCAACTCCAAATTGGGGGTTGCCCACGAGTGAAACTAACCTCCTCCAGGTGTGAATCCGGAGAATAAAGTGGATTCGTCATGCCAAATGTATTGGCCGGAATCGATATAGAGGAGGTGGGTGTGAAGGACGAAACATGAGCAATAGCTTGTCCACCAGGTTGGTTACTTCATCCATAAGCATTAGAACCAGGGTTAGACCCGGGGTGAAAAGGAGGAAGGCCTCCAGCTATAGGAATCGTTTGTGGGACATGAGCACCACCAAACGAGAAAGGAGTATGTGAAGGAGCCATGCCCCCAAGTCCAACACTAGTATGCGGGCTAGCTGTAGGGATGGAGGATGAAAACTGCGATGTGAAATTCGACATACCATAAGAAAAAGGGCTAGAGGCCATGGGGATGGACTGAATATTGTAGACCGATGAGTGACAAAGGGACCCAAAAGGTGTCGTGGCTATAGGTTGAGCATTCACTATAGGACAAATAGGAGTGATGATAGGAACCTTCGACACCACAACCATAGTGGTTGAAGGTGTCAAAGGATATTCGTTAACTATAGTGGGTATGGGAATTGAAGGACTCCCAATATCTTTCTGACTCGATTCAGTACTCATCCTTGTATGATCACAAGTCTGGTAAGTGGAGGTGTGTGTACCACGTTTGATAACTTTACGCCTTTTATAAGGCAAAGACTCAAAATGTGGTGGTAACTGTAACAAGCGGCGAGACCTGCGGGGAAGTTGGTCTGGCTCCACGATGATTCAAGACTCGTGATATATAAAAAACAAATCCTAAGGCCAACTAGTAATCAAAGAGCACACCAAAGTAAAATAAACAAAAGGCCAATACGTGTTGAAATAATGTAACTGCGAAGAGCATTCTTATTATTATTGGATTAAATCCNGATACAGAGGAGGTGGGTGTAAAGGACAGAATGTGAGCAGTAGCTTGTCCGCTAGGTTGGTTATTCCATCCAGAAGCAATAAGATTAGACCCAGGGTTAAACAGAGGAAATCCTCCAACTGTAGGAGTTGTTTGCGGGATATGTGTACCACCAAATGAGAATGGAGTATGTGGAGGAGTTGTGCCCCCAAGTCCAATGCTAGTATTTGTACCAGCTGTTAGGATGGAGTTTGAAAATTACGATGTGAAGTTCGATATACCATAGGAAAAAGGACAAGAGGCCATAGGGATGGACTGAACATTATAGCCCGATGAGTGACAAAGAGACCCAAAAGGGTTCGTGGCTATAGGTTGAGTATTTACTATAAGACGGGTATAGGTGACGATAGGCACCTCCGACACTACAACCATTGTGGTTGAAGGTGTCGAAGGGGTACCGTTAACTATAGTAGGTATGGGAGTCAAAGGACTCCCATTATCTTGCTAAATCGATTCAATACTCATCCTTGCATGATCACAAGTCTGATAAGTGGAGGCGTGTACACCATGTTTTATAACTTTACGCCTTTTAGAAGGCAAAGACTCAAAATGTGGTGGTAACTGTAACAAGCGGCGAGACTTGCGGGGAAGCTGGTCTGGCTCCACGATGACTCAAGACTCGAGATATAAAACAAATCCTAAGGCCAATTAGTAATCAAAGATCACACCAAAAATAAAATCAAAAGGCTAATATGCACACAAACATGATAGAGTGGCTGAAAGGGTCCTCCCTCCCTAAAGTAGGTATGCCTCGCCCAAGAAGGGTCTGAGACTCCCTGTTAAAGATCGGAGGTATCAAAATCATTTATAATGGCCCTCGTGGGCTTAGAAACCAGTCGGTCAGATCCCCTTGGAGAGGTAACCCTCCATAAAGGTTGTGTGTTTTCCGACCCTTATCTGACCCAAGGTACCTGCAAGTAACCTATGTGGTACATAAGTCAAGCAACTAAGCAACCACGATATAACTGATGCACAAACAAACAGTCGTAAGTTAGGTCCACCGTATGGGCAGGGTAAAAAAATCCGAAACCTCGAAAGCACCACCTCTCACAGAGGTAAGGGTACTAGCAAGATCCCCATATACGAATAGATCCCCATAAATATATCTAAATCTAAGAAGGTATCAGGGGGATATCCCTTCAACCCACCTCACGCTACCTCGTGCTTAACTCCGGTGTAAGCAGAGCCTCCTGATATTACCAATTATAGAATGGATTTCTCCACTCCCTTAGTCAGACACATATGTTGATTTAATAGCCTTGGAGAAGTTTACTCACAAAATCCTATTCCAAGGCTCTAAATCCTAATCTAGTGTGTGCACCCTAGAAAATAAAATCGTTACTAATCAATTTTAAATTATAGCGTTACTTTTAGTGGCCTTGCTTACTCAAAAAGGTGCGATTGTGAAATTAGTGATGTTATGACTCAACAAGTAAAATAAATGAGTATGAATATAATGCAAAGTCCTAACTTCAATTCCCAATAAATGATATTCTTTTCAAGATACAATTTTCAATTTAATTCTGCAATTCCAAATAAAATGCAATCTTTCTTTACATGTACAAAAATCAATGATAAGAACCAAAAAGATCAAATGCCATCAATGTAAAATGCCTAATATTTTTGTATTTTCAATATAAAAGAATGAAAGTGCAAGGACTGAAAAAAAGCAACTTGATACAAAAACTCTATTGTATGTAAACAGAGACAAACCAAGTAGGATATCAAGGAGGAAACACCCAACCCAAGATGCAAGGACAATCAAATGAAAATGATGATGAGAAAGGCACCATCCAAAAATTCAAGCAAAGAAAGGTTTCATATCATTCCACAGACGCTTAACAGTCATAATAGAGACCCAAAAGACTCAACAACCCTCAAAACCTACCCAACGACAATCAAACCCAACAACCAAGCAACAAAGGGTGACGCACACGAATGTTCAGAGGAAAAGTGTGTATATACACCTCTTCCAGAAGGACATCACACGTATATACACGATTGTCAAGTAAAAACCCACATATATGTGTTAAAACAAATCCAGGCTAAGGAGAAGGCTAAGAAACTCAGACTCAGAATGAATAGAGGTTGTCAAGCAGTCATATGACAAGAAACTCAATATAAACGAGAGAAATCTAAGGAGAAAAACACTCCAAACCCCGAAAAAGAAGATTCTATCCCTATTATGGTCGTCAATTCTATTATGAGGAAAATCTCTCTATGGCTAGGAATAAACCACAACAGACGAAAATGATTGTAGAAATCAACTCTAATCTCAGGTATGCTATATAAAAAAATATGCTAGCAAGACAAGATAAAAGGCCTACCTCATCCAGACGTTCGATGAAGTCCACCGTTGAGCACTGGACTCAAAGAAATACACCTCCAACTTGTCCTCAACAACCAAGAAACACAAGCACATGGTGATAATATATAATGTTAGCACATTCAATAGCATAATCCATCAACATTCATAACAAATACGCCCATGGAAGAGTAATTCAAATATTTGAAAGATATTAATTGGACAATAAAATAGTATTTCTATTAAAATGTAATCAACATAAGTGAATGGATTACAAACTTCTGTGTCGGCGCGGTTCAGAACCGAGAAACTAAGTCCCTTCCAACTGAGCCTCCACCACTTCAATCGTACACCAAAGGCAAGCTCATATAAGAGAGACAATGAGGTTCTCAATCAAGTAGGGAAGATCTTGGGGGCTGAACAATGTGTTCAGACTTAAAAGGACAAAGGGATGAAGACTTAATATGAAGTGAATCGTTTCTCTAAAGTAACTTTGCTCTCAAAGTTGAATTCTTCTTTCTTTTTCCATATCTTGGATTTGGCCCATTTGTAGCCTTCAAGTGGAACTAAAGGGTCGATTAAGAACGTTTCTAGTATATGGAAGGTCAAGGATCATGGATCTCGTGACGTGACATGGAAACCCAACAACATTTTTTAATTTTGGGCACAAATTCCAATGTACGTGGGCTATAGTGGTGCAACTTGCGTAAACGCATGATGTATAATAGGTAGGGCATGTATATGTGGAAAAATTGTTTTTAGCTTTGGGATTTGCAATAAGGGACTTCAAGTTTGCATGGGGAAATGAAAAATGCCTTCTATGGGGACAACTATCCAAAGGAAATTTGTGGGTGCTCCAAAAAATCCAGCAGGTCCTAGGCCCTTGTTTGGGCCCTCTTCTTCTAAGTATGTCAATCCCTCTAATCCCTCAAAACCTCCTCCCTCTAAGGAGTCTTCCAGAAAATAATCTTCGATGCACTCTCACAGCTTCGAGTTAAGGAAACCCCTTAAATTGTGGAAATTATTGAACTAGTTAGAATAAGAAAGGAGCATCCTTCAATCGAAGCCCCTTCAAGAACAAGCTCCTATAAGGAGAATCTAAAATCTAAAGCCAGAGAAGAAAAGAAAGCTAACCCCAACAAACCCCATCAGGAAAAAGTGGGACCAATGATTTTAGGATTGGAGGAAGTGGAAAACTTCAAAGTCGTGGAGATGACCTTCTCTAATGCAAGGGAACATGATTAAGATATAGACTATTCGGTTGATGAGGAGATCAACTACAGGACATTGGAGGAAAACCTACCTGGAAGGTCGTGGCAGAAAGCATCAAGAACCCTTAGAGATGAACAAGCAAACAAAGACATATAACTTATATCGCAAAACAACATTCCTAAGATGTTAGGGTCCACTAAACCACCAAAAGTTTCAGGCAACAATGCAACATCAAAAGGAGGTACCCCCCACACCCTCATAAGTAATGATAACTGTCTATTTGAATTGCAAGGGATTAGGCAACACTCCCAAATCTTCTACTTCCCGTGATCTCATCATAAATGAGAAGCTGTCTATTATCCTACTCCAAGAGACAAAATTGTGAGCAAAATATATCCACAACACACCGTTGGGTGCCCTTAGGAAATGGGATTATATCGTTGAATATGCTAGAGGAGCCTTTGGGGGTCTCTGCACTCTTTGGAATGAAAATTATTTAAGTATGGTATCTTCTCTTCAATATTGCCACTGGATTAGAACTAAATTTAGATCTACATTTGATGGACACTATTTCAGTATAATAAATATTTATATGCTAACTAATCCTTTGGAAAATCCATCTTGTTGTTCCTCTATTCAGAGGCTAAAGGACACAAAGAGTCTGTCAAAGTGCATCATTGATGGAGACTTTAATACAATAAGGAACAATTTTGAAAAGAGAGGATGATCCTATGCTCAAGACCCCTCTCAAGAAGAGATGGAAGATCTTATTCTAGACTGGGAGTTGTTTGATGTTGTCCCTATCAGAGGAAAATTCAATTGGTTAAATAAACACTTTGGGCATGGACATATAACAACGTGCTTAGGCCGCTTTCTTTTTCATAGTAGTTTCCTCTCCTCCTCCTCTTCCTTCAAATATCACATCCTTCCCTCCCCAAATTTTGATCATAAGCCTATTTCTCTTCAAATCTGTCTTCTCTCTGATTAGGTCCCTCTCCCCTTTCGTTTCCTCCCTCTTTGGGTTAAATCTCATGAAGTTAATGATATTTTCTTGAGCTCTTGGAAATCTTTGATTCCATGAACTCAACTTTACATTTGGGAGCAAAAGCTGATTAAGGTAAAAAAATACCATCAAGCTATACTCCCTAAGCTTAAATCTAGCCTCCATTCCCTCCACCAAAAAATGGAGGAGGAGGACATTACAAATAATCTAATGCAAGAAGAAGTGCTCGTTCAAACCCAAATCTAGAGGGAAATACTAAGAGAAGAGGAATATTTTAGAATCAAATATTGAAGCCTCTGGCTCCAAGCTGGGACTGAAACACAAACTTCTTTCACAAGCAAGCTAAATCCCATCTCATCATAAATAATGTGATTGTAATAAATATGGAGGATGGAACTTAGATATCAGATTATGAAGGTATAAAAATGCGACCCATAACTTTTATAAGAATCTCTTTACCCAACAAGATGGGGCAGACAATCACAATACTATAGCAATGCTAGAACATGTCCCCCCCATGATTACTGAAGATGAAAATCAAATACTTTTCTCACCTATTGAAGAAGTATAAGTTCATGCTACAATCTGGAGCCTTGGCTCGGATAAAGCCCCTAGACCAGATGGATTTCCAATGTCCTTTTATAGGCACTTATGGGACCTTATAAAATTTGATCTTATAAGAATGCCATACTTTTCCCATAGGACCCTCCTCTTGGGAGGAAATGCCAACTCTTCCTTCTTGGCTCTGGTTCCTAAAGAATCTAACCCCTCCTCCTTCTCCAAATTCTGGCCCATCTCCCCTTGTAACTCCTATTATAAAATCCTGACCAAAATAAAAATAATTGCTTCCAGACTTAAAATCCTCTTCCCCAAACTTATCTCTCCCAATTAAGGTGGTTTCATGCATGAAAGAAAAATAACAGATAATATTGTGCTGGTTCAAGAGGAAATCCACTCAAGATTCATAGAAAAATAAAAAGGAATGGGGATTAAACTGGACATGGCAAATGCATTTGATTGTGTTCGTCATTCCTTTCTTTTCCAGGATATGCAAAAATTTGGCTTCAACAATCAATTTATCAACTGGATAACTTCCTGCATTAGAGGACCTTGGATTGGTCCTTTGGTAAATGGCTCCGCGGTAGTATTTTTCCAGGCAGAGTTGTATCAAAGGATGTCCCCCTTACTATTTATAATTATGGTTGACGCTCTTATTAGGAAACTTGAATATGAATGTGACGTTGGGAAATTGTCGGGACTTCAGATGGTCGTGACGTTGGGAAATTGTCGGGACTTCAGATGGTCCAAGGATTCAAGCCTATGAACCATTCATAGTTAGTTGACGACACTTTATTCCTTGGTGGAGACTCACAAATCACAACCTCTCGCTTCAAGGTAGTATTGGACTCTTTTTTGGGTGCATCAGGCGGAGTTGTGAACCATCCCAAATGCCAAATCATGGGATGGAACTCTTGGATACTGGTATTGCAAAACATCTCCCATATCTTCTGATTTCCTTATGCTAAAAACTGGTCTCCTTTTAGATATTTGGGCATTCCTATCTCTTTGAAAAGGGATAAGTCTCTTGAATGGAGACACATAATATAGAAAATCAACATAAAATTCACTCCGTGGGGCTCCTAATGGTTAAACTCGGTGAGGCGTATAGTCCTGATAAAAGCAGTTCTTTCAATCTTGCCTGCAGTTCTTTCAATCTTGCCTCTTTGTCAGTCCTCTGCCCTTCTTGCTCCCAAAATTAATACAAATCAAATTACTACAGATAAGACAGTTCCTTTGGAAGGAGGAAAAATGACGGGAAATAAATTCCACTTAATAAGCTGGCAATAAGTCACGAATCCCAAATGTAGGGGAGGACCGATAATTCGAGACTACAAGTTCTATAGAAAAAACATTTCAAAGGATCCAGATCACGATGCCTGGAATGATCCCCTAGAACCAATAAAAGCTCACCAATATTTAATCTTCTTCTTTCTACATTGTCGGTGATTAAATCCCAACGCAATTGGACTCTGGGCAATGAAAAAAAGATCAGACTATGGAATGATCTAATACTGGAATGTGGCCCTTTCTCCATTAGAGAAGAATTTGAACCTCTGAAGCAATGGATGCAAAATCAGGGGATCAACAATTTGTTTGAATTATCCACTTGGGAAGCATCAACAGAGCTCTGGAAATGATGGAAAATAATGGACCTATCTCTTCAACTATGAGCCCTCCTCCCCAAATTTCAAAATTCCATAAATGGATGTTCATTGAAAAACCTAACTAGTAAAGATACTGGGGGCTCGGGAAACTCCCTTTATTCTATCATCAAAGGTTACAAATTGCTATAGGAAAATTTTGCCTCCTTCCCTTGCGCAGGGGTGTGGAACTCTGTTTGGCACACTGATGGAATGCCAAAGATTAATTCTTTCATATGGTTTCTAGTACATGGGTGCATCTTGACGACTGATAATTTGAGAAATAGGGGTATAGTTGGCCCCTCTCGCTACAACCTCTACTCTCAAGAAGAAGAATTTATTTCTCACGTGTTTGTCCATTGGCCCTACACTAAAACAAAATGGAGTATGGTTCTTGGAGATCTTTATACTCTCACAAATTGGTCTCCTTCTCACAAATATTTATTCCAAATATGGGGACAAAACTACCAAGGGAGCTTTAGACTCAAACAAGGACTAAAGAGATTGTGGATGGCAATACCAAAATACATCTGCTGGACAATTTGGTTGGACATAAACAAAAAAAAATTCCAGGATGAAAAAAACATCCCAAGAAAATGAACTACGAGGGCGATATCGGTCTATGACAAATATATGTAGTTTATGGCACTCCAACAAGACCAAGGTCTAGAACAATACGAAGAAAAATGGGTTAACCTGTTTCTGAAAGAAACAAACCTTATGCCCCTGAATAGCAAAACACATCCCCTCCCAAAGTGGGAAATCAGAAAATCGATGGAGGAATTTAAGATCTGGATGCAAGACCAAGGAAAATACACATCCCCTCCCAAAGTGGGAAATCATAAAATCGATGGAGGAATTTAAGATCTGGATGCAAGACCAAGGAAAATACTCTCTTTTCTTTGATGGTGCTACTCGTGGAAATCCCGGGGTGAGATGTGCAGGTGGGATTCTCCTTGATCTCGAAGGAAATGCAATATTTCATTATGCTTGGGGACTATGGAAACCAACAAATAACATAGCAGAAGCTTATGCTCTTTATGTAGGTTTAAAATTGGAAAGAGAGCGTAATATCCCTCAACTCTGAGTATTCAGAGACTCAATGCCAATTGTCAGGGCATTTCTCAATAAAAACTACATGGAGAAAAATCTTCTGAGAGATATCCTCCATTTTATCACCATCCTAATCCAAAAATTTGAGGAAATAAACCTCTTTCATATCAAGAGAGGTCTAAACCCCCTTGTTGACCTTTGGGAAAGAGAGGGGTCTAGGATGTATCAAGGTGAAATAAACTTAAATAATATAAAGGGGGTATTCCTCATTCCCTAACCCTTCCCTCATGATGTAATGTGACCACATCCTTCCTCCCCCCAGCTGTATCACCCTCATACTCCGGATTTCCGTCATATGTACGAAAGGTGGTGATGTTCATGTGAGGTTTGATAAGTTTGTGTGAGTTAACCTCTTGGCTCAAGTGATTCATACTATTTAAGAAGCTCACAGAGCTGGGGCATGGCAATTATAACTGCATATTGGTTGTTGAATGCTCCTGGTTCAGTAAGGTCAATTTTGTGTGGTATTGAAAGTATCTCTCCAAGGGAGAATATACGGTTCCATCAACATTCTTCATTGCAAGTCTCTTTTCCAAGGGAAAGGAATTTGGGGCTTCTTCTAGGGGATCCTTTTGGCTTCTCCCCTTGGCTTCTTTGAACAAATTTCAAGTCTATATTTTCTCTTTATTTAATGTCAAAACATTATGGTGTTGTTCTTTTAATTCTCTTCATACCCTACTCTCCTTGTATTGTATTCACATTCAGATGGAGTAGTTTCAGGGTTAGCGCTCAAGGATTCCCTATGGAGCCCTCTACAAGTGACCTCAGGAAAATCCTCAAGCGCCACAAAGAGTTTGACCAAGCTAACAATTCATCCCATCAACAACTAATGGATAAGCCCAGAGAGCTTGAAGAAATGATGGTGGGACTCTCTCGCTGAATGGAGGAAAAGTTTGGGGAATTTGAGGCTTCTCTCTCTGCTTTGGTTTTCCAAATGGATGAAATGGAAGCTTCCTTCCATTATTTTCGAGCTCTGTGGCCTCTTCAACACTCAACTTTTGACTTAGTGAATCCAAGAAGACCCTTCCCCCCTTATGTAGTTGTTGAGAATGACTCCGGGAATTATGACAGAGGAACTGCACCAATGGATATCAAAGAAGGGCCTATTCAACTCTCACAAGCCTCAGGAATACATGACTCTATTTCAAACATGTAATGAATGTTTTTTAAAATCTGGTGGTGCCTTGGGCAATTTTGTAAGGATATCTTTAGTTTGGAAAATCATAGGAATATCCCAACAAGAAGGCTAAGTTATGTTATTACTATTTCAGTTTTAGTTATAGAAACTATTTGGCTATATTCCCTCTTATGTAAACTCTTTTGACATTATTGCTTTGGCGCATCCCTTTTAATATATATAAGTTCATTTTGTGTTAAAAAAAGATTTTTTTTGGAGATCCATGGGAGCAAAGGGTCTATATGTTTGAACATTTAGTGAGCACAATTGTACAATTACACCATATTGTCCCTTGTTTATCAATTTTGGCATGCCATTAAATCTTATCACTTTAGAGGGTTTCCCTTGGATACCTCTGAGTTCAATTTCCTTGCCTTCCGAGGAAAATCTCATGAAAAGTTCCTGAAAATTAAGAGCCGTTGTTCCTAATGATTATAACCATTGTACCCCTAATACAACATTGACACCACTCATTTGTATTGCAATCATTGGTCTATCCAATAAATTCTCCCCAATGGCGAGCTTAATACTATGACACTTCCCTGAACAATTTATGGTGCCTCCATCTGCAATCATTACTTGAAACTCTGGTGCTAATTAGATAAAGAAATTGAGAAGTTTGGTTCATTTGCAATTAATGATTTACAATACTACCATAATCAATCAACATTGTTACCTTTTTCTTTTTGATATATCCTTCTATCTTGAGAGTTTGAGGAGTGTCGATTCCAGCTAATGCATTACAAGATATTTTCATAGTAGTCTCTTTCAATTCTAGATCTTGTGACGGTTCCATCTTTTGATATTCTTCCTGTTCACAACCCATGTAGAATGATTTATTCTCACCACATTTATGCCCCTTATTGTACTTCCTATTACAATTGAAACATAGTCCCTTTGCTCTTGTTTCATCCATTTGCTGAGGTGTCAACCTTGTAGGTTGAGTGAGGTTGGGAGACTCAACTTTTGGAATTGTTGAATGTGTTATGTAATTGGACCTCTTTGCCGAAGATTTATCAATTGAATAAAGAACATGTTTCTCTTAATATCCCCATAATTTTCTTTTGATTCATCCATAAAAATGGACCAAGAGACAATAAAATCCTTTTTTGATTCACAAATATATTAGTACCAAACAAATTGATCAGGTTCTCAATACAAGGATGCAAGAGATACCTTTTGTAAAGTTGGCACTTGGTGTAGATCAAATAATTGCTCATCCAAAATACCCATGTTATAATATATTTACCATAAAATTCCCTTATATCAATCTTGGCGATTAAGTAATTCCTTGGTGTCGAGTTGAACGTCTGATGATGCAGATCTTAGAGTGATGAATAATCATGATTATGTGACTCAATCTTTATGTTCTTCACATTTGTTAAAATATTCTCCATATGTGACTGAGGTTCAACAATTTTGTTCTCTCCATTTTCGTGATTTCCTTGTGCCCCAATATCACCTCTCGGGAATCTCTCATATAGGGTATGTAAGATCATGGTTACTATGGAATTTTGTAATTGTTCCATCTTTTGATCCATGTAATTTTGTAATTGTTTCATATTTTGATCCATTTCTCATTTAATTAATTCTCAAAAATGTGCCAAATCAACCTTTTTTCAACACAGTTCACCCATTTCATTAAATTAGTTCCTCAATAGGGATACTTGGTACCCTAAGTCTTCACTTTCATGAATCATTGTGAGTTCTATGGAGGTTTAACATGAGTAGAATTTTTTGTGAAACCCTTTGCCATGTGAGAAAATAATAATATTCCGGTTTTTTTCTCTTTATCACAATTTTTGAATCACCAAAAACAAATCTCTCTATCAAAAGGTATGCTAATTTCATGTTAAAATACCTTTAAAAACCATAGTTTGCAGACTGTCTTGTTGGTCTACCTTTCTCCTAAGGTATCTTTGAAATTTCATCCCCACTAAGATTAAAAATTGATATATAATAGCCTGGTATGTCTTCTAGACAATGCCACGGGATTGACCAAATTCCGATGTGCCAAGAGAAATTTATGATAACTTTCCAAAAACTTGTTGTTTTTGTTCCTTTCAAGAGAGTGAACTTGTATGTGCTTGCAAGTGTCCAATTTTAATAATATATTTCTAAAATTTTGATAAAAAATACTATGATCTATCTTTTTTCTTATGGAACTAGTGGCACTCAATTTGGACTTGTGTAGCTTCAAATATGACAGTTTTACCAAGAACACCTATTCGAGACCAATTTCAAGACTAGTAAAAAACCCTAATTTCCATAGCCTATCTTTCTAAAAGTATAAAAAATCATAACCTAAATTATTTAACACAAGTATCTATGTCTTCTTAGTATCCAAAAAAAATCATTATTTTAAACGCCCCCCTCAAAACAAATTATGGCGAAAATTCCAAGATGACACGTTTGAGACTAATTCCAGGACTAGTGAAAAACCCTAATTTCCACATGCTACATCTTCAAAAGTATAGAGAACCAAAACCTAATATTTTTACCATGAGTACTTCTATGCGTCTCCTTAGGATCCCAAAAATGTCATGGTTTGAAACTATCCATAAAAAATTTATAGTGAAAATATCAAGATTACTCATTTGAGGGAGCCAAACCCAAGGATCATATGCTAATGTTATGCACTAAAACACCCAAATAGAGTAAGAAGATAAGGATAAGTGAATCTACACCTTGAAAATGAGAGAATAATGAATGAGACGCCTCTTCATGGGGGCAACCTCCATTTTCAATATAACAAATGTATAAGATAAGATGCTCACTAAAACTAGGTCTCCTTGGTATATATAGGAGACAAAGGGTACAATTACAATTAAAGGGTCTATCCAACCAATAATAACAACACTAATATAACAATAGGAATATAATAACTCAATATCTAGGGCTTAACACTATACTTAGCTTGAAATGGGTTATTAATTTACATGAATTTTATTTTAAAATCAATTAATATTTCTGCATATTAATTGGTCGAAAATGAAGTGTTGGAATGAAATTATTTATTTAATGCAAACAAAGCATTATCGATTCTTACAAAATTTTATATACCAATTCAACAAGCATCTTCCTTCCATAAAAAGCGAATTGTTGGTTATAATTCAAATTACAACATTACTAATTATTAAAACAAAGGAGGAGTTTAGGGGATACATATACTTGCACCAAAAGTTATCATGAAAGTGTAATCACAGGTGCTCTAGTGGAATTTCGACAACTTATAGAGAACATAATACTCTCTTGTTTTCATTTGTACCCCACCAAGCTGATTAGGTTGACGAAAAATTCTTAGAAAGAGCAAGATTTCCAGGATTCAATAGAGAAATTTAGAATCCCCTATAGACCTTCAACCACACATATGATTCTCAACTCCCTTGAGGAATATTCCATATAGGAAAAGAAAATCAAGTACTCATTGATAATAGAAGAAGAGCTAAAGTAGATAAAATAAAACTCTAAATTGGCCATTAATTACTAGTTCAAGCAATAGGTCAAAAAGTAGTACACATCAATAAGATTTGTATTATGGATACCCAACCAAACTCCTCAATATTAGGGATAAGGACCACAGATCTCACTCTCACCAAAACTATATCAATCACTCTCTCGAACTTATGATTTAGAACAATTCCTCATTTAATGCTCTGCCTTGGCTTATCCTTCTCCTCTTTAGGTAGTCAAACACTCCCATGACTATAGTTAACCAATCACAAGGTCTTCCAAACAATCATTGACATACCATCACCCACAAATGATAAGCAAAAGTATAATTTTACAGACTACCATCTATATTATCCCAAAACCAAAAGACATACATTTTCCCACTTAGATATTTTTTCTTAAAAGGACCCCTAACTAGTCCCCCTCACACTTTTTATTCATTTATTGTATTTTAGTTATTTAATTTAAAAATTACATTTCCATGCCATTGCTTCCATGCATACTAATTAATCTAGATTATTCACCAATTAAAGAAATTATGCATTAATTACCATGATGAATAATTGATCTAGTTTACATATTAATTAATCAATTATTTTTCTAACATTTCATTATATAACTATACTTTAATGTTACACACACACGCGAGTGCACACACACTCTCTCTCTCTCTCACATGCACACACACATGTATACAACTATGTAGCTATCATGAGTATGTTCTCAAATGTACTAATAATAAACAATCAATCAATGCTCATCTATATGCTCTTCATAATGTATAATTATTGTGCAACAAACAAAATCAAATCAAATAGGATCAATAATATTCATACAAAGAATGTTAACAATCAATCAATCAATGCACACGAAACGATCAATTGATGCTTGTCTATGTGCTCTTTGTAATGTACAATTATCGTGCAACAAACAAAATAAAATCATATAGGATCAATAATATTCATACAAAGAATGTTAACAAACATCACACACAATCCACCAATTGATTTTCATCCATTTTCAATCATTCATAGCACCCAATTTTCAAGTTCTAGTGTTTAAATTATCTTGTTTTCCAAGGCATGGGTGCCTTTGTTGAGACTATTATTTATATGTCACTCCCGATGGTATGGTGTTACAACTGATCACTTGGGAAATTGTAATAAGTATCAAAAGTTTCAACATTTCTCTAAGGCTCTACTCAACTTTCATCATCTCACAAGGCTCTACAATCCCAAGCATTTGAAAAGCTTTCAGCCTCCATGTAGTACATACAAGTCTAGAGTAATTAGTATAAATTGGGTGAGAGTATTATTATATCTTTGACCCATAATTATAAATCCTAGTGGTAATCCTTCATGGGTATGGACTCCCACAAGGTACACATCATCATTGTCCCTCTAACTTGACACTATTATCTAATCAATTCATTCTCATAGCATATCAAATAACAATGGACTTTTTTTGTCTAGCTTACAAAGATTGCGGAAAACCCCCAAGTACTTCCCCTCATTTCGAGGATGGTACCTAGGGTAAACCCTAGAATCTTCAGGGCACAAGGCCAGTTAACAACAAGGCTCGAACTCATTACAATAATATACTCGTTAAGGGATCAACATGTCACTTGCGAGAATTGAACCCAGTGGGGAGGATAAGAATCATTCCTCCCAACCACCTAAGCTAAACCCAATTAACATCAAATAACAATGAACTTATGTCAAATACATCGTAAATCATCTTGAATTATAGAGTACCATTAAAATGCCATGTCCCATTTATCCATTTGCAATAACATAATTATTCAACATTAATTAATACATAGGATAAGACCTCATTTTCAAATAGGCATATCAATTGTGTGCATGGAAACAATCCACATATAACAATTTATTCATCACACATCATAATTATAACCAATCATAATAAAAACCATCATCTCGCATGTGTGTGGAAACAATCTATATATTACAATTAATTTACAAATAAATCAAAATCATTGAGGTCGCATATGTATAACCAAACATAACCAAACCATAGTATTCATAATGTCTAATATCGCCTCATGTCTCAACAAATCATAAGTGTGAAATACATATCTAGATCATCACATGTACTGGTCCAAGGTGTTGTTCCTGAGGCTGTACCTAAGGCTTTAAAGTACAGTGTCAAGGCATCCGAAAGTATACAAAAGGTTGATACAGGATTATACTAACCTTCAGTATGAGAAACTAGAGCAGATTTCTACGTTCTCGTTGTCTAGCTTCCAACTGTTCCTGGGTGNACCAACCGTCGATAAAAAGGTTAGTTGGTTCTTCCCTTGTTTGCTTGTGAAAAAGGGTTTTAGGTTGGGGTAGAAGGTTAAAAGTAGTTTATGAAGGGTCATGATCTGCATGAAAGTTTAATCCCTAGCTTGTTAGTCCGTAGGGTAGAATACCCCACAACACCAAGTTGTGCCCGAGTTCACAAATATCTTCCATACCTTGTGCACCAAGATGGGTATCAAATATTTTGAGAGACATCTGTTGCTGAAGTATCACGGTGATATGCATAGATACATCCAAGCTGAAATGGAGTTTCTATACATCTCATCCTTGGGTGCGTCCTACTGATATGTTGTCAAAATCGAGATGAATCTCAAACAAAAGATGTGGTAATTTGGGTCTGGGAACCCCTCACAGCGAAATCCAGGAAAGGACGGCACCAACTTGTAGAAAAAAGGACAGAGAAAAAACTGAAAACTTCAGTACAACTAGTCTAGGCCACAAGAAAAGAAGGACACCAGAAAGACAGAGAAAGATACCATGAAGTGGTGCGACTTCCATAAGATCCCCTGGAATAACACTGTTGATTTTCACTCGAAGGAGCCGCTGGTGGTTGAGGTGAAAGCCTCTGAATCAGATGTCATTTCTGACTCTAAGACAAAACCGGAAAGTGGGAGATGTATCATTGATGTAGAACTGACTGCTACTGTTTCTACCACCAAGCTCCATCCCGGTGAACCAGACGAACCAGAGGAAGGCGAGCTCCTTTTTCATTCATAGATGTGGGTGAAGGGTACCCCATTGCACTTCATCATTGATAGAGGTAGAAAGAAGAACCTCATATCGACAGAGGTTTTCAAGCAACTCTCCATACCAGCAATGTCGCACCTACATCCCTACACCATCAGATGGCTCTGCCAAGGAAGCAACATCTGCGTCAGCGAACAATGTTGCCTGTCATACGAAATCAATTCCTTCAAAGACGAGGTATTGTGTGATGTTTCCCCTCTCGAATTTTGTAATGTTCTTTTGAGACAACCATATTTATGGAAACGTCATGATGTATATGAGTCTAGGCCTCATAGTGTTATTATTACTTTGAACAAGAAATTGTACAGGATACCCGAGGCAGTCCCACCTAGTGATATTTCCTTGATCTCTGCCAAGCAATGCAGAAAGGTCATATTTTAGACAAGGAAGTTTTTCTTCTTTGTGATTCACTCTCAGAATGAACAAAAAATCGTAGTCACATCCTGGGTCTTCACGGTCAACCTCTCCACAAAGTAGAATCAAGTGGATAAGGTCATGTAAGAATACCCAGATATCTTCTCCTCACCTATCGGGGTACCTCTACACTGTCAGGTCAAGCACCCTATCAATATGACACTTGGCACACCCCTTCCTAATGGGTCAGTCTATCATCTCTCTCTGTTAGAGAAATAACTACTCAACAAGGGGCACATCCATCCCAGCTCATCACCTTGTGGGAGCCCAATCATGTTGGTACAGAAGAAAGATGAAACATAGTGACTCTGCATTGATTACCGGGGCCCTAAATAAAATCACAGTAAAAAATCAATACCCGATTCCCTAAATTGACAACCTCCTTGATCATCTCATGGGGGATAAATACTTCAGTAATATTGATCTGAAGTTTGGCTACCACCAGGTCCCAATAGAACATACAAATGTATGGAAGGCCGCCTTCAAGTCAAAGGAAGGTCTTTTTGAATGGGTTTTGATGCCCTTTGGTTTAGAAAATTCTCCAACCACTTTCATGGGGATGATGGATGATATCATGTGACCATTCACCAATACTTTTGTAGTGGTGTATCTAGATGACATCCTCATTTACAGAAAAACTTGGGCAAGACACTTGCATCATATTCAGCGAGTTTTGCACACCCTATGGCAGCACCAACTCTACGCCAACTTGGAAAAATTCTCCATTGGCATGGATAGGGTTCATTACCTAGGCTACATCATTGATAAACATGTCATACATGTGGATCCAACCAAAATATAAGTCATCCGTGACTGGCTAGCCCCAACCACACTCACTAGGACTCAGATCTTCTTCGGCCTTGCCAATTTCTACTGCAGGTTCATGTTGGGATTCTCCCATATTGCATGGGCCCTCAACTAAGTAACCATGGGTGGTGGTAAGGACAAATTTGTGTGGGGATGATCCCAACAATAAGCTTTCATTGATTTGAAGAAACACTTATGCTCAGCCCCAGTACTTTCACTACCAGTTCTGTAACAACCCTTTGAGATCGAAACAGATGCTTCAGACTATATTGTGGGTGTCATTCTCACCCAGCACGGCCACCCCATGGCCTATCATAGTGAGACACTATCAGATGTTGTCCATAAGTACCCTACTTACGACAAAGAAATGTACTCTGTTGTACAAGCCTGCAACCAGTGGAGACATTACATTCTTGGGAAGGAGATAGTCATCCACACTGATCATAAACCACTGTATTTCATGCATACACAAGGAAAATTACAGAATGAACAACATTAGAAGTGGTCCATGTACTTGCAGCAATTCCACCTCAACATCAAGTATAAAACAAGGAGCACCAACTGCATCGTTGATTTCCTCAGCAGACCGTCAGTCGTGACACTCACCACGGTGCTAGAATCTTGCGTCCATGAGACCTATAGATGGCCCCAACTCTATGAGACAAACCCGGACTTCACCACCACGTACCAAATGTTGGGTACAAACGCAGTTCTCGCTACTTTCTATCTTCAGGACAGTTTTTTGTGCCATATGGGCCATATCTTTGTTCCATCAAGCAAGCGAGAGAAGATGATTTGGGAATCCCACTACAATCGGGTGGCAGGCACTTCAGCACCAAAAAGACAATGGAAATGCTGCAGAAACATTTCTACTGGTTGAAACTTTGACAAGAGGTCAGCAAGTATATCAGGTCTTGCACTGCCTACACGATTTCCAAATCGGCCACTAAGAAACAGGGTTTGTACACCCCTCTGCCTACTCCTGACAAACCATGGGAATCCATCTCAATGGACTACATATCGTCCCTCCCATCCACCAAGCAGGGCAATGACTTTGTTTTTGTGGTTGTGGATCGCTTTTCTAAGATGGTGATTCTCATCGTTTTCAATAAGAGTATCATAGTAGAGGCCACTACCAAGATCTTCTTTGAAAGAGTTTGATTACATTTTGGAATCCCACAAACCATTTTCTCAGATTGGTACAGTCAATTTCTTAGCGCATTCTGGTCAAGCCTCTGGTCACTGTTGGACACCAAGATCACCAAATCCACGACCTTCCACCCCCAGACAGATGGCCAAACCAAGGTCGTAAATCGAATGATCATGCATATCTTACGCATGCATAATTTCAAGCACCCTCACACATGGGATGAGAGTTTCCCATATTTTCATCATAGCTACAACCGATCCCTGCATAGCTCAACTGGCCACAACCCCTTTTAGGTGGGGTTGGGATTCCAACCATTGGATCCCATAGATGTTGCACTACCCCTTGTGGTCACCTCGGTTGACTCATCTCCTTCTCCAAGTGAAGTTGACAAAGCCACTTGATTCATTGAGCGGATCCAACACATCCACCAACAGGTTCAGGATATCCTACAGAAGTCTAATGACAAGTACAAGCAGCGCCATGATCAGCACCAGGTGCCACCTAACTTTTAGGTGGGATACAAAGTTTGGTTGCACTTGCAGAAAGATATCCTTACAGGTTCCCATAGGAATATTATCCCACTCCGTTATGGTTCGTACACCATTACCAAGGATGTGGGTGATAATGATTTCGAGCTTAACATTCCTCCTTTCCTTGGCTTGCACCCAGTGTTCAATGTGGATATCTTTTGACCATATTTCCCACCATTATTGGACACCTCAGAGATAACAGAAAAACTGAAACCAACAGATATCAACCATGATTTCATACAATAGGAATCCAGTGATCATATTGTGGACAAAAATATCAAGGGCACTCGCCATCAAAGGATCCAACTTTATCAAGTTGTCAAAGCAGTGCAACTCCTGCACCAAGGCAAGTGGCACACCCGGGGCCAAATCCAGTAGAAATTTTCTCATATTATGGGGCAAATCAATGAAATGGATACCATTGCTTCCTAAGGGGGGAGGATTGATCCATATGGATGTTGGTGGCCTCCCACCTATTCCAACTGGCTCATTTTGACAATTTTCCAATTTGGTAGTTTTTTCCCTACTTTTTGGGTCCCTGAATTGTGAGGCCATTTTGAGGCCCGAAACAAAATATTTTAGGGATTTCCATAGTACATATGTGTATTCATTAGATATACCTTTCCAACAGGCTATCATGCGCCTAAAACGAAGATCGTATGCAAAAGTTACAACCCCATGAAGTTGATGTACTAACTTACCCAAATGGAGCCCACATGACTTTTGGCGCTTCATCTCCTAGGGTTAGATTTTTTGGATGTCTAGGGTTTTTGAAATTCCTGTTTATTGTAAAAATTCCTTCAAATCCTCATTTTCATCATCTTCTTGCAAATGAGTGCAACCATCACATCTCTTCTCAGAGATAAGTCGTGACCATTCTAGCAAGCTTGTTTCCACTGCATTTTACAGTTTCAGCTTATTTCTTTATTGAATAGAAACCAATTTTATTGTATATGTATTATTATGTGTTAAGAATATTTTGATAATAATATTTATTCATTTTTTTCTTCAAATATATTTTGGATCATAAAAGGAGGAGTGGGAGTGATTGGTTTAGGGTGAGGAATAAATGAGGGTTTTCAGATTTGAGAAGAGACAACATGTTGTGCTTCCTTATCTAGTTTAGTAGCTTCCACTCAACTCTGAGGAAAATCCACAAGGACGTGGGAATGAATCTCATCCTTGAATCCACTAATAAAACATTCTTGGAAAAAAGAATCAGATATGCCCTGTGTAAAGAAATCCAATTGCTCAAAACTAGCTATAAAGTCTTCCACTGTGCCAGATTATTTCAACTTTGTCAAAAAACCTAAATGGTTGGTGTCAGTTTCAAAGCATTCATAAAGATATTCCACAAATTGTGTCCAATCCACATACCCTTGGTGGGAATTTTTTCTCCATTTCCACCATTTCCATCATTCTTGATCTAGATGGATAACACCATACCGTAGTTTGGCCAACTCATTTGTAATGCCATACAAAGAGAAATAATGTTCAATTTGAGTTTCCCAGCCAGTGGGATCTGAGCCATAAAAAAATTTCACATCAACATGCACAAGGAATAGGTCACGCTGAAAGTGTTGGGGCTATAAATTCTAGGAATTAGAGGAAGCTTCACCTTCAGAGTGAAAAGGTGGGTCAGAGGAGGGAATATTTGCAGGGATATTCATCTTGGCACAGATCATTGTAGTGAAGGATGCAAGATTGGTAGTGAAGGATGTAAGTTGGGGAGCGAAGGATGCAAGATGGGTTTATGTTTTAACGTCGATGGAGGAATGCATGTTTTTATTTATGGTGGAAAAATTGGCACTAAGTTGCCTCACTTCTTGTTGGGTCTCTATGAAATTAGAGGACAAGGTATAATTGAAGTGAGCTTCCAAGTCTTGGCTATGGGTGTGGTCCATGATGAAGAGGCAAAATGAAAAGGGATGGGTGGGACCAGACAGAAAATAGGTTATATGTGAAGTGTATCATGATGATCAAGGCGACAAGGGGAATCCAATGGGGTAACACCATGTTGTTCCTGAGTCTGTACCTAAGGCTTTAAAGTACAGTGTCAAGGCATCTGAAAGTATATTAAAGGTTGATACAGGATTATACTAACCTTCGGTATGAGGAACTAGAGCAGATTTATGCGTTCTCGTTGTCTAGCTTCCAACTGTTCCTGGGTGGTAATATCTTGCTCAATGGCTGCCCATGAACGTTCTAATTCTTCCCGGGTGTTAGCAGTTTTAAGAATTGTATCAAAGAGATTTAAAGCAATATGTGTTTGATTAGGGAGTCCAGGTTGAATATTAGGTTGAGTTACTGCAGGGACAGTCATTTAAGGAATAGTACTAGTATGGAAACGATCTAGGAAGAGATTTTAACGTTGTTTAAATTTGGTTTTTTAAGTGGTATTTTTGCATGAAGAAGAAAATGGGCATGCAAACTGAAGGCCCTTTCCCGTAACTGTATTCCTTTCAATAAAAGGTANATTAATAATATCCATACAAAGAATGTTAACAAACATCACATGCAATCCACCAATTGATTTTCATCCATTCTCAATCATTCGCAACACCCAATTTTCAACTTCTAGTGCTCTAAGGATCTTACTTTCCATGGCATGGGTCCCTTTGTGGAGACTAGTACCTTACAAGGAGAACACCTTCTAGCGGAGGTTTTTACAAAACCTCCCTGAAAAACTTATCACTTCTCTTTTTATAGCGGAGGTTGTTAGCAAAGGTGGATGATCATAGGTTTTTACAGAGGTTTTTAACGGTGCACACATAAAAAATAACGCCCCGATGCTAAAATGTTTAAAAGCACCATCATAAGTTATAATAAAAATAATAAGCACCGATCAAAGCACATTGATGTTGTTGAATATTACAACCCAATGCGTATCACTATCATCGGGCGCACTGTGGTAGGGAAAAAATAAATACTAAACCGATTTTCATTGTACACTCCATCCCGTGATTCTGAACTCTCAAGTAAGCATCGATGATCACTCTCCTTCCAAAGAGGCCCTATTTCTGGTGCTCTACAATGAGTTGCATAGCTCCATCAATAGATTCCATACATTTCCAAATTTAGGAAATTAACATGAAATTTCATTTTCTCTCAACGATGGAACCATGCCTCCTCAGGAAATAAGAGCTTAGGTAAAATGTTTATTACCTTCCTATTTGAATTTTCGTCCGATTAAAATTTGAATTTAGCTTGAAATTTAGCCCTTTTTTCAACTTTTTTCCAATTCTGTGCGGTGCGCCTGAACACTTCGGCTCACCCCAAAGTGGCGTGTCTTGAGCTAAATTCACAACAAGCACCACCACCAGTGTGTACGGTTGTTGCATGATGAGCTGTTAGCATTAAAATTTGGTCATTGCACACTTTGAAAGAAGTGCAAAGGTGGCGGGCACAGTAAACAATGATTAGGAATTGGAGATTTCGTGAACCCGCCAACCCGAGGATCTGCGAAAGAGATTCCATGAAATGGGAAAGTATGGAAAGTGGTCGGACGCGCTTCAAACTAGGGTGACAATGGTTCCCCAGGAGATGTGATGCCCCGAGGGTCAAATTGTATGTCTAGGAACTTTTGAGTGCAAAATGTGTAAGAAGGAAGAGGGGATGATGTGGGAGTTCGGTGGTCAATTTGAATATCACAGAAGTGTGGGAGATCTCCTAGAGCCTTTCGCTCATTAATGGAAATGTTTACGGTTCCTGCATGACGAATCGTTAGCATTAAATCTTATTAATTGCACATTCAGAAAGAAGTACGAAGGTGGCGGGGATAGGGAACAACAATTAAGGAATGGATAATTATCGAAAGTTGTCGGCCGGGCTTCAAAATAACATTACAATATATAACCAATAGAGGTGAGGGCCCAAGGGTCAAATTGTATGTCTCAGAAGTTTTGACCGCATAACGTGTAACATGGAAGAGGGCATGATGGTGCATTCCTGTGGACAAAGTGTATATTGCGAAACTCCGGGTACTGTTTGCAAGTCACAGAACATTGGAACACAATCTTGAGCCCGCTAGTTCGAGAACCCGCAATCGAAAAAGTGTCTAAGTATGGAATAGGGAAACGTTATGCCAGACTTGATACACAGTGGTTGCAGCATGTGCAACCATGGAAATGTACCACGTCATGAATGTACAACCAACTTGCAGCTAAGTATTGAAAGGAACGGATGATGGTCGGGCTAATGATGGGGCATTCCAGCAGACAAATTGTATATCGCGGAAATTCAGCTACTGTTTGCAAGTCACAGAAGATTTGAAACACAATTTTGAGCCCATCAGTCCGGGAACCCGCAATACAAAAAGTGTCTAAGTATGGAATAGGGAAATGGTGGCCCAGACTCGTTTTCGCTAATATATACCATTTGCAGGTCGTTGAACATTGGAAACACAATCTTTAGCCCACCAGTCTGGGAACCCGCAATCGAAAAAATGTCTAAGTATGGAATATGGAAACGTTAGGCCAGACTCGATACATAGTGGTTGCAACATGTGTAACCATGGAAATGTACCACGTCATGAACATATAGCCAACTTGCGGCTAAGTATTGAAAGAAACGATGAACGGTCGGGCTCATGATGGGGCATTCTAGCAGACAAATTGTATATTGCGGAACTCTGAGCACTGTTTGCAAGTCGCGAAAGATTCGAAACACAATTTTGAGCCCGTCAGCCCGAGAACTTGAAATTGAAAAAGTGTATAAGTAGGGAATAGGGTCGCGAAGCTCCAAGTGATGTTTGCAGGTCACATAACAATGGAAGTGCAATCTAGAGGCTGGAATAATTAATGTGCATTGGCGAGGGCATGATTGTGGTAGGGATGGAAGGGAGAAATAAATGCTTTGAAACTTTTTATGAACATGAGTAGAGTGAAGCTTGCAAGTTGGAGGAGCCCGGGGTGGAATTGTAGATCACAAATTTTTTGGGTGCAAGACGTATATCACGAAACACGTGGAAAAATTTGGCCAAGTATGGAAAGAAGCAACGGTTGCTCAGCGTATCGTAAATGGCAGTTTAATGCGTGTTAAGAAGAGACGTCCTTTAGGTTTTTTGCTTGTTATTGCCAATTTTTTCGTACCAGTGTGTTGAGTTGTCACTAATAAAACCATAATTAATGTGCA
>SNQJ01S0016676.1:421443-464582 GCA_010110895.2 Picea sitchensis
CTGTTGTGCATTTGGATTAATGTAATTGCCATGGATAATTATGTTAAAATATCTCTTATGAGTACTCTGAGCTTAAATGTATTTCACTGCATAAATGCACGTAATCAACAATGAATGTGTATGTGTTTTTCCGCGTAGTAACAGCCACAAAACCATTCGGCAGTAAAAGGGGTGTTACAATTTTGCAAGCCACGATATGTGCGACTCCTCTGACGAAAGATAAATTCTTGTGTGGTCTGTAGGATTTGATACACTTGCCAAATCTGTGTTGTTGGAAGAAACTATATACTTCAACAAATGATCATTTTGCAGGTGACTTGAAAGTCCCTTCCAATTTCCAGTAATAAAGCAAAGAAGTTCAACATACAAATCGTCAGGCAGACATTTCAACCAACCAAAGGATCGAATACATGGAGAATACCAATCATAAGATACTTGAATTTTTTGTGTCTGAGTTTCTGTTGGCTAACATAATTTTTTTCACTCAAAGTTGACGTCACATAAAACCATTCCCTCATCTTTCAATTGGGCCTGAATGACATCTCTAAGTTGTCTCACATGTGGATGACTAGGAACATCACAATGAAGGCACCTTGAAGCCCAAGTTTTCGATGGTAGAGGGAAATGGGAATAAGTATTTAAAATGAACGCTAGAGGATGATAGTATAATTTTCCGTAAATCTTGGTTTAATGCATTTTAATGGCAGATGTACTCGATCTTTTCGCCTATTAATGCCAATCTTTTCGAATATGTGTGGTGAGTTGTCGCTAATGACATATGAGTTAACATTTCCATATGCAAGCATATTCTCAAATATGACAACCTGTAATATATGCACAGTATTAAAGAGGGACATGACTTTAAGACCTTTGTGGATGACACCTTTGTGGATGATAGTGGGGTAGCACAATATTGCACTCTTACTATGATGATGCCTTAAAAAAACTAAAATAACCAACAATTTTTTCCAATTCAATATGGACAAAAAAAACCCATCAGATCCCATAATATTCGCCCGTTAATGTGTTTTAATGGGAGATGTCCTCGAGATTTCCTCTTATTAATGCCAATATTTTTGAACCTGTCTAGTGAGTTGTCACTATTAAAAGCATAATTAATGTGCATTGGGAAGGGCGGAAGGTGGCAGGGATGGAGGGGAGCGAAAAATGCTTTCAAACTTTTGTGAACCCAGGTGTACGTGAACCCGTGAAACTTTGAAGACTCGACTAAGTATGGAAAGGTGGGTCAGTTAGATGGAGTCATCGCAGGTAGAGTCAGGCTTGCGAATTTGAGGAGTCCGGGGTCGAATTGGAGATCACCGAAGTTTTTGGTGCAAGATGTATACCTCGAACACGGGGCACTAGAGTTCGATAGTGCGCATCCGCGAACCCGTGGTCATAAAATTGGCTAAGTATGCAAACGAACGACGATCGGTCCGACTCGTGATGTGAACATATAGATGAAGATGAGGATTTTTCAATTCGCCACCCCGGAACCCGCGAGCACATAAACACGACTAAGTATAGAACCATAAATGGATAATAGAGGGGAAGAAGAAAAGGGAAAAACGAGTAAGTATAGAAGAGGAAAAAGAAAGGGAGATAAGAACTTTATCCCTCACACAACAACACTTAGTCTAATAATTATGAAGCCATAGAAACACATTAACTATGGGAAAAACATTCTCAGCTATGAAATATAGTTAGAGCTCGACAGACTCTTGTTCAAGTCCAAAAGAGATGTTGTTTATATCTATGGCAACATTTTTCATATTATTTTATTTTAATAGTATTTTTGGTGGCCCAACTGCAAAACCATGTTCCAATTCACGTTTTTCAAGAGGAGATGTGTTTCTGAAAACACATTTCCATGAACCACAGTCCAGGGGTAGGGAAAGTGCAACGTCGAATGTTTGTTGCACAGAGATTTGTTGAAGATTAAGCAATGCATTTCCAAGTGTACTTATCATTTGCATAGCATCAATATGATTTCTTTCATGTTCTTTGCGTATTCTTCTGAATGCACTTGTCATAGATTTGTCAACCTTTTCCATGTCACTATGGATGTGACAGAGGTAGGATATCTGGCGAACAACGACCTCAAGAACAACACCAAGACATCATCACACTCCTTTTTATCTGGTCATAGTAGTCACACACGAAAATGTTCTGCATCCCCAACATTTAAATATTTCACTTGCAAACTGGAAATAGAAACCAACAAACAATGAATACAAGGTAAACATAGCAACGAAACCCACCCGTCAATGGGGAATGACAGAAGCGAAGTTCCAACCGCGGTTGCAGAGTCCCAAGCGTGCAAACTGCAACAAGAGAAACATACAAATAAGAGCAACATCAACAAGAAAACAAGAAACCAGTGAACAAGCAACGAGCAAGCATCAACCAATGAGCCAACAATGCCGCTGAAGAACAATATTGCCCATATTCACTGCAGAGAACTCTGTAAAAATAAAAATAAAAAAATTCAAACGAAAATGTATTGTAACAGGCCTGTTAAGTAATGCAGGAATGCAATCGCAGCACAGAGACCCACCGACGAATGGGGAAGGACATAAGTGCAACCCCTGGCCTGCAAACTACAACAATAGGTCCAACTGCAGATGCATGACCCCAACCTTGCAAAGTTGAAGCAAACAAGAGCAAGCAACAAACAACAAACCAGTGAACAAGTACCAAAAGGCCCAATTGTAGTTGAAGTAGCTCAACTCTGCAAAGTTGAATTAAAAAACAATAACCAACATCCAGCGAACCAATGTGCAAGCATTAACCAGTCAACTAGGAATGCCAGTGAAGATCAATATTGGTCAAATTCACTGCAGACAAGATTGTATCAAAAAATCGAAGGAAAATGTATTGCAACACACCTGTTAAACAAACATTTCAGGCTGTGAAGCCTGTTAGGTAAACATTTAAGTATGTGAGGACCATCCAAAGGCCTCCCACTGTGTAAAGATTTAAGAAATTTTCAGTTTGCATGGTTGGTATCCTGCATCCACAATTGGTACTGTGCTTCTGTCCTTCCCCATTCACGAGTAAGTTTTAGTGCCAGTGTTGCATCCCTATTCGTTGTTTGTTTTTTTCCCAGTTTGCAAGTAATAATTTTCAACATTGGGAGTGATCAAAATCCTCTTGCAACCCATCTTTGTATGTGACTACTACGACTAGAGAAGCAGGACTATAATGTTGTTTTCGTCTCGTTCCTGAATTCCAATGTTCGACACAGAACCCACCTCCATCGCAGCCACAACGACATATAAGAAAAGGAAATCATATTTTCTCCTCACATACAAAGATGTTTTGCAAGAGGATTTTGACTCAGGCATCTCCAGTATGGAAATTTTTCACTTGCAAACTAGAAATCACAAACAACAAACAACGAATAGGAAGGTAAACATGGCACCAAAACTCACCTGTCAATGGGGAACGACAGAAGTGCAATTCCAATCGTGGTTGCAGAGTCCCAAGCGTGCAAATTGCAAGAAGACCAACATGTAAACAAGAGCAACAACAACATGCAATCAAGAAACCACTGAATAAGAAACGAGCAAGCATCAACCAATGAACCAGTAATGTCGCTGAAGAACAATATTGCCCATATTCACTGTAGAGAACCTTGCATAAAAAAATTTAGAGGAAAATGTATGGTAACAGACATGTTAAGTAAAGATTTAAGGCTGTGAGGCATGTTAGGTAAACATTTAAGTCTATCAGGACCGCTGAAGGGCCTTGCACTGTGTAAACATTTAATAAAGAATGCAGTGTGGCAGGTCTGTTACGTACACAAAATAAATATTATATTATTTTCTAATAAATAATAACAATAAAAAAATGGTAATAATAGTAACAATAGTTCGAACAATAGAGACTATGCAAAAAAAAATTAGTCAAAGGACAAACTAATATGAAGTCAACCAATAAAAAACTGACTCTCCATGCTCAAAACTTTGGATATCTAAACATTTTTATAAAAATAGTAAAAATTCAAAAAGACCATAGATGATAAAAAACTTTGGATATGCTAACATATAAAACATTGGGAATAGCTAAGCTAGCAATAAGACCTCCAATCTATTATCCAATCAGATCATGACATATATGGTATTTTTTATTATATACAAATCAATGTTTTTAGTTCTCTAGTTCCAACAAAAGAGATTATGCAAATATTTGTAGTCAATTGAAAAACTAATATGAAGTCAACAAATTATCGATCTCTATAGTCCCTCTACGCCTTTGGCAGGGACTAATAATAAATTTTGATCTATACACTTTCCATGAAATGGTTTCACAATTTTTTACTCTAGTAACAACTTTATTAATCTTCTATTAAAAAAATATGCTAAGTAATGGATTTCTATGACTTTGTATCAAAATGTATGCAGATATTGGATTTGGTTAATGCATGAAAAAATCAATTTGAATAATTACTCATATGAAATGTTATTTTTTCATCTATTTTAATGATAAAGTTATAATGGTTGTTCATTAAATTATAATAATTATATTTGATAATTTTTGTTATTTAAAAATTATAATCAATTAAATTTAAATTATTAAATATGAAAACTAACTCATTAATAATAATTAATTTCAATCTTTGTTTTCAATGGTAACAATTCATATCCAAGCTTTCTCTTTACCTCTCTCCCCTTATTCCTCTCTAACTCTGCATGCTAATCTCCTAATCATTGTTTTAAAATAAAATATACTTTAAAATAAATCTTTACTACTGTATTATATGAATACATCACCAACTTTGTGAATATCTCAATTAATGCTCAACAATTCAAAGGTCAACATAAACATATGTTAATACAATACAACATAAATTTGTTATAATAAACAATAAATATGACAATAAAAAACATATCAAAACCACATTTTATGCTTATACTTTTTAATGTATTTTCAATATGGTGTTTGTAAATGGTTGTAACTTTTCATATCCAACATTATAAAATGAAGAAGAAAAACCATAATTAGCCATTATATATACCCATAATAAAATGACACATCAACAATATAAATGTCGAAACAAAGCATTTACATATCAATTTTTGTTTCCATCACCCTGCTTATCTTCTTTGCTTGGCATTATAACATTGTTGTTCTAAAAAATATGTTTAGATCTCAGATCTTGTCTCAGTACAAACCACCAATTCCCATCCAACACATCTGAGTAAAAAACACTTGGTTGCAATGTTTTCGTAAAACATAAGGCTCCTTAGCTTCAACCCACATTTTTTTAGAGTTAATACATATTAGCCCACTATCACAATCTTCTTTTACATTTCTCTGGTCGAAGGTATCCCACCACTTGCAACAAAAAATGACACATTGAAAAGAAGAGAAGTCCACTTGCATGATCTCTTGTACCTTTCCAATGTAACCTAACTTCCCCTTTATTAGGTTTTGATCATGGTGGCTAACATGACTAGATTGGTCGAACTCGACCTCCACTCCACAATCATGTATTGTGTGTCCATCATCAACATACTTAGTGCGAAAATGATGCCCATATGCCCACATAGACGGAAACAAATGCACTTGTAAAAATGTGAACAAATGATGGCGTCATATGTCTAATAACTCAAGCATTAATAAAAACATAATACATGTTACAATTCAAATGTGCAATATCATAAATTGAATGTGGTACTAAGAGATGTTATTACAGAGTTGTTACACTTGATCCCTATGTTAGTGCATCCAGGTCTTCTCCACATGGGTTACGACTGTACATCACATATTTCTCTTGTATCTGGTCAACCAACCAAGTAATGGGACATATTTTTGGCATATTTTCTATTAAATGATCAGGATAAGGCATGCTTCTACCATTCAACCATCTAAATGCTTTCTTGTCACTGTCACATTTCCTTATTTTCTCCTCATACAATGCGACCCATGGTCATGTTGCCTCCACGTTGTAAATAATGAATTTATTGATGACTACAATTTCTAAATTCGCTGATGTATACAATAATTCAAAATAAATAGTATGAGATCACATATATACTGTCAACTTCAGTGTCAACAATTGCTCTGTACAAATTTGACAAAATATAAGTGACTTAATCTTTATCAAGCACCTTTTTCCGTTCGTTTGGAGTAACTCCTCTTCCCTTTTGTCCTCATTCCGTTGGTCATCCCAAACCATTGCCGCTGGTATGTTATCAATTTGCTTGATGTACTCATTGGCACAATAGAATGACTCATATACTATGCACCCCTCTATCATAAATCCCTTTGTTTTTTCCCTTTGTCAAACAAACCCCTTCAATTTTTTCATGTACCTCTCCAAGAAGAACTTCTAATGACATGAGAGCACCCCAACTAATTCAACCTCATCAGGTCGGTGAAATTGAAGATGGACTTGCAAGTCCATAAAACTCGTGGGTAGTTCCTTCTCAAACATACAAAGAATATCAACTATCTCTCGATGCTATTATGGAATGCTAACCATATGAATCTCCTTTGATGTGATCCAACATACAAATGCAAATAATTTTGATATGGCACGTCGTAGGTCTTGGGGGAGTCATGGTTCACACAACCATGCACACGTAAAGGATAACGACACTACAAAATACACACACACACATCATTAATTGCCATAAAACTATGAGCACATATCATATTTTTACCGACAGTATAGAAGAAGAATCATGCATTCAACATACATACCCTTGGAAGGTTTAGATGGCCATGCGATTTCAACCCCGATAAATTCCCTTCTACAATGAAGCAACGTCATAGAGTTGAACCATATAAAGAAGGTGCCTTCACACTCAATGTAACATCCTTTTCCATAGAAAGATCACCTTTCTTCAAAATTCATAGGACATCACCTTCTTTAAAAGACCAAGAGGGACCAACCTTGCCTCTAGTTTCTTTTGTTGGCCAATGCCTCTTTTTAGTATTTGAAGCAATAAGATCTCTCCTAACAACCGATGTGTCGCTATTATTTGATGATATGTGCCTCCATAAATAAGATAAAACATTTTTGAATATATGCATGGGATCTAGTAAGTGGTCAATCTTAAGATGCTCCTAATATGGAAGCTTATAAAATACAAATTTATTTTTCATCCCAATGGGCATTTTCTTGACATAGGTGTAAATTTTTTTAGGATAATCGAACATAGGTTCCCCATTTGAATCACATAAATTTTCCATTCCTTTCCCTTCTTTATATCATATTCCCTAATCCAATCTATCAGTGTCATTATTTCAGGTCTTTGGGTTCTCTTTGGTTTACCATTGAAAGCGGATGCAACTCTTCTATAAGGGTGGTATGATACGTACTCAACACCCAACATTTTCAACATTTTCTTTGCCTCTACACAACTGTCAGACAAGATATTATCACTCAGAAGTACCTTATCTTTGATTAACTTGCAATTAGTGGGATATAAATGTACACTGTCATTAAGCTTGAATAAAATCAACCATTTTCTTCTTTCATTGTGTGACAAGATTCCTTAAAATTAGGGGACTTAATGGCTAGTTACCTAAAAAGTGTCGAGAAACACACATCTAACATACCATACATTACTTTAAAGTTGTACAATAACATTTTTGTCCCTAGTTGGGTAGACCTTGGCCCGTATCGACCAAAGAGAGGGCTGGTGGAAGTAGATTTCAGGCTTTCAAAAAAGGTATCCACGACATCAACGTCATCCCCTAGTTCATTTTGTTGGAATGCATCTAACAACATTTCCTCCATGTCTTGGGTATCCTGTAAGAAATCATCCATACCAATCTCTATATCATTGCCTTCATCCCAAACATGTGAAAAACTAATGTTACTGTAGAGGTTTTGAATAGGTGACTCGGGATGTAGTGGGAATTGAATATGTAGTTGATTCAACCATTCTCTGTATGCTTCCTCTCAAATTTGTGCTTGTTTAACAACAAACTTGTGACTTGACATCACAGTGGGGTGCAACGGTAGATGGTAGACAGGTCGCTTGTTGTTAGAATCTCGATTGTAAAAATATTGAACATTACATCAATAATATTGGTAACATAATGCATTTAATATGTTCAAACATTATACCAATCATTTATTAGAAGCATGATTTTTTTTTCCCAATAATAAACATGCAACCAACCACTTTATAAAATAAATTTCGAATTAAGCAATACATTTACATTAGTTCCATTGAAAATCCAAAAATAAAATTACTCAATTATTTTTTTCTTATGCCCCAAGAGGTGTCTACATAAAAGAGATCCAATTCATGGTGTAATACCGTTGACCCAGGCTGGTTGCTGGAATAAGGCATGTTATAATTTGTAGGGTAAATAAGCTATCCATTTTCATCAAACATCTAATTGAGATATGTTTATCCTGATAAGAGCTTGCAGAATTTTGGGACTACTGGAATATCTTGCGCATCTGAACTTGATCCTAAATTTTGATCCTACAAAACTCAATGAACAATTAATCAACCGCACCTATATACAATGTTTTTTTTTTCAAACCATATAAATCATAACTTATCGGAGTATTTGGCGATCAAATCATATTACTTTTAAAAAATAACTATTTATCTTAGGTGATATTTCACCGATTTCTTGTTAAAATCTCAAAAATTAGGCGACCACACTTTTATATTGGTGTCCCATGAATAGTTCAATTGAAATAATCTCTTAAGACTCTGAATACCCCAAATGCTCTAGAAAACCCAGATCCCTACAGGTTCAAATATTGAGAAATTTCAAGTGTTCTTGTCATATCCATTCACAAGTTCGGATATTGAGAAATTTCAAGTGTTCTTGTCATATCCATTCACAAGTTCGAATATTGAGAAATTTCAAGTTTTGACAGATACAACTAGCAATCATTATTATCTATTGTCTATTGTGTATAGCAATAAAGTCCTACAATATATATATATATATATATTAAAAAAACATAATAGTTAATTTTTTTTATATTAAAATAAATATAATAAAGTGTGGAATGACATCTTTTTTAAACAAAATTTAATTATATATACTATATATTCTTTTAAATAAAATTTAATTATACATAAGATATATTTGTATATACATTTTTCCATCATATTGTAAGTGTATCGTCAAACATGGTCTTATTTTTTATATATATATATATATATAGAGAGAGAGAGAGAGAGAGAGAGAGAGAGAGAGAGAGAGAGAGAGATGACATTTTATATAGTGGCAAAATTTATTGATCTTGATTTGATCTACAATGGAGTATAACATTACTTGGAACCAAAATAATCTAGACACAATGTTGGTCATCAAATAAATAGAGTAACTCATGACAAGATCAACTTGTAGCATTGTACACATGGAAACTTGTTCCCAAGTCTCATTTATAGGTGTGCCCATATAAGTCTTTTCACACTCTGTCCTACCTTGTTGAGATGTGGCCATTAATTCATTTCACTTCTGATTCCAACCCAAGGACACATTCCCATTCATGTTACTTAATTATCTAGATCCAATGTCTCACTATTGGATCAATCCCTTCTTCAACTATATACCAACTTTTGGGCTATTTTTCCATGCTCACATTGCCTCGTTTTTATTCATGCTGCCTAGGTGTTGTTACATCTCACATGAGGCTCCACTTGTGATTTTCATCACAATGGCTGGGTTTACATCATGGTACATATCGATTTTTGGTGGATTGGGGTGTTATGGGATGATGCTTTGGAGGAGGAGACTCACTTCTCCTTGTTGGGTTATTATTGTGATGCCTTATGTTTCTCCTCTCATGTACATATTTGGACCTGAAGATGCTCTTATTTTGCAGCAATTATGTTTCTCCTCTCATGTACATATTTGGACCTGAAGATGCTCTTATTTTGCAGCAACAGTAAGCTAATGGCAGCAGGCACATTTCTTGTGATAATGGGGATCCTTCATACAACACCAAGCAAAAACTCCAAGCTTTTGAAGGTACTATAAATCCTTAGCTAATTGTATTGTTATTGCCAATATTTTCTCCACTAATGAATATCAAAATAACTATATTATTGAATTCAAAATTTTGTGAAAACAAGTGTACAAAATTGAAAGTCAACTTGGAAACCAATTGGGGGTTTTCATAAAAAACAATGGTTGGAACAATTAGCTATAATGATCGAAATCAAATGGATATTAGTTGACCACTTCAGGGTACAATATCTGCAGACGAACTCCAATCTGATGACTAGTTTTCTGTTAAAAAATAGCTTAAACCTTTGACTAAACATGTTGTGTATCATTCAACATTATCATGGGGTTTATTGCCTCATTTGGGAAATGAGAAAAATACCTCTGTGTTTAGGATCTTTGATGGTCATTCAGGTGCTAAAGTAGCATTGATTGTAGAAAACGAAGTTTTTGTAGTAAACCTCTACAACTGGGAGTGAGTTTTGCAGCAGGATACATTTCTGGTGTTATTTGTGTAATTGTTTCACACCCTGCTGACAACCTGGTGGAGTTACTCTCCCTGCCGTGGAACTCAAGGAATTAAACAAGATGAGCTAATTTGGAGAAGACATTTTTCATATCAAAGTTTAAGGATGAAAGTTTTCCCTGCAATGCAAAAGTTAGACATGGCTGAATAAAATACCATGGAGGGTTGACTCTAGATTTTTGTTTCTTCCAGACTTAGACTGATTCACATAGTTTGCAAATGCTCATGTTGTAAATATATAATTGCAGCTATATTCATTGCAACTGGTCAAGATCCAGCTCAAAATGTTGAGAGTTCTTAATACTTTACAATTATGGAAAAATAAAATGGGAAGGATGTGTACATGGTGATGCATCGAGGTAGGAACTATCAGTGGGGGTATCCAGTTGGATTCTCATGCAACTTGCTTAAATTTTCTTGGTGTGAAGGGTGCTAATTTAGAGTTACCTGGATCTAATTCCCAATGCCTTGCAAGAGTTGTGGCCGAAGCAGTGGTAATTGGAGAACTCTCACTTATGTCAGCACTAGTTACTGGTCAGTTGGTCAAAAGTCATATGAAGTATAACAGATCATTCAATGACATTCTTTCTATAAGCTCACCTAGTGGAAAGTCTGTTGGTGAAAGCTCATATGAAGAACACTGGAATATTTTACATTCCTTCTCTCTCCACTCAAAGAATTTGCACATGTTTAGTTTTCTCTTTGATGATTTCGGGGATGGTTTTGGTGTCCACACCTTTACCCTTGCTAAAGCTAGGAGGCAAACCTATGAGAAGTTTTGTTAGAGGCTTACTTATGGAATACACAAAGGCATCTAGTTGGATCCAAATATTTGATGCCGCCAACCAATGCACCCAAGTGTACACATCACAATAATCATTATGAGGGATTCATGAACTTCATGCACAAGGAAGACATGTGCTGGAAAATTTCATCATCAATACTGAATTGGAGAAGTATAAGGGACAACTGGCAAATTGTTGAACAAATTGGGATGTTTGATGTATGCTACAGATATCATTAGAATTCTGAAGCCATGAAATATTTTTCATAGACTTCAATTTATATCATCCGAGAACAAGGTCGAAAGCTCAGTCTAAATGTGAGCATCATGAGTCCATTTGCGACTACTGCTGAGATAGAGCACATGCAAATTATTGGGATCTTGTTACTATGAAATAAAAACTAAATAATATTTCTTGAGATAAACTTCAGGGGATGGAAAGGAATGTATCAAATAAATTCTAAGAGGTGAATACTATCTTTGTTACAAGTGGTTACGAATCTTCCTAATAATGCATTCAAAGGTGTGTTTGGAGAGGAACATTGGGACATGCATATACCATTGTTAACAAGTCATATAGAACTCATGAGCCAACATTAGTATGTCTTGAACATTTGATGAAGTTTCAACAATTGTCCGATTGAAATGGACCATGAGAAAGAAGCAACACCTACAACAATTGGAATGCATTGGTATGCGTAAAGGAGATTATGTAAATTTCGAAGGTAATGAAATCTGTTTTAGACCAACAATAGAAGTTTTGGTTGTAGAACTGCGAAATCACTACATTATAGCATATCACTTGTCATTGAAGGCATTGGAGACTCATGGTAAAATAAGTGTAGGGTTACAGATGTCATTCATGGCATCAAGCTTTTTCCTTAGTTCATCTAGTCAAGTAGCACAAACACATTCCCAATTTTGTAGTGGTTTTCATCATCATGAAATTACCATCATGATCTACATGAATATGCCTCAGTAAGTTGATGATTTAGATATGTCCTGAACATTCTCAACATCCAACAGTCACATTAACATAATTTCCCAGATCTGGTTTACCTTTTTCCTATGGCCCAAGTCTCTTCCAAATCTAAGGAAGCCATAGCATGATGGGGGTCCTGGGACATTGATTATTTCAGTTTGAAGCATTGTACCTCAATGAAATGGATGGAAAATAAAGTCTATGAAGATGCATTTTGAATTTATGTAACATAGTTAAGTTATACATGACATCTGGGAGTCTCGTGTGTAGTTGTAATATGGTGATATCTGAAGCATGTGGCTTGATTAGAGGGATAAAGGAGCCAAGTTGAATGAGTAAAGCCAACAATAAGGAAGCCTATAGCAACAACAAAATTAGTAGCATATAAAGGGCATTTTGCAGATTGTTTTCACCTTCAAATAGCAAATAAAAACATGAACAAGACCATTCAAAACTTAGATGCCCTGATCCAAAATTCCACCATTCAACCTCAACAAGGAATTATATGCTTGTGGTGGATTTACAACAACAATATAAATGCTCTCTTTTTCTTCTATATTTAGCATGTATTTAGGGAGAAGAAGCCTATCCCATATTGTTGATATGTGGGTGAGGTAGAGCATATCGTGACTTATGATTGAGGAGTTGTCTAAGGAAAACAAGGCTCCAGTGGCTGAATCTAAACTTGCTCATAAAATGCCCAGAAATTGAACAGAAACCAACTGCTCATATACAAGACTAAAGGGAATACTTTACAAATTTGTTTGTTGGCAGATTCTACAGGTTGCCTCATCATTAAGCAAAAACTCAAGGAGGGAACACCAAATATATTAAGGGAAGTTTGAAGGTTTAGGTAGCATATTTCAAAGGAAACTGCACAAAGGAGATGAATGCCCCACCTAGAGGGGTCTCTAATACATGTTCTAGGGAAGTTGATAGCTTATTTGATAAATGCCCAGCACTTGGGGAAACTCACAATATTGTTGTGTTTAACACTCCCTAAATTATGGATCTAGAAGATGCTAGGTATATTTCATGGATATATGTTTCCTAGATCCAATGTCTTACTATTATGTCAATCCCTTCTTACATTCATGGTAGTTTATAACTAACTAGTACAAAATGAGGAGCCAGAATCCAATCTAGAGGTCAACTCACCATGGCCCATATACAATTATCATTATTGATTAAGCAAGATTAATCTTATAAGAGAATAATCACAAAAGATAGCACCCTTCTTGTCACAAAAGACAACACCCCTGAAATTTGGATGATATAGAACATCTTTTATTTTTATTTTAACTGAAACGGATAAAGATTTTATTGAATGATGAAAATGGGCTTTTGCCGAAGCAGCCCTTATTACAATGCTGACATCTAACTTCCTCTACTTTTGGATTACACTATTCTCAGGGGATTTGGAAGAAGCTTTCATTGTTTACCATTAACAGCCCTTTCATGAGAGTGTTCTCAAGGGATTTGGAAGAAGCTTTCATTGTTTACCATTAACAGCCCTTTCATGAGAGTGCTGCCCTTGTTAGCCAACTGATCTGCTTCTCTATTTGATAGCCTTAGAACATGATAAAAATTGCATGAGTTGAAGTCTTGAAGAACTCTTTTCAATCTATCCAAGGTTTTGTTGAGACTTACGTTGCTAAACCGCGACTTCGTGATTAAGTTTTTTATTATTATCTCCGGAAGTCCCCAAAGACTTGAAGGTCTTTGATACCTTTTTATCTGGCAATAAGACAAGCTTTGTTAAGCCCTAGCAACTCAGCTTGGTTATTGGATTTCATTCCTAATCCCCAACTGAAGTAGACTTTGTTCCCATTTGGAGAGTAGATGACTCTACATCAAATACCACCAATTTCCTTTGGACACCCCATCAAAGAAGATTGAAGTTGTATTCTTTGATCGCCACCAAGTCTGAAATTTGTCATCATCATCTCTTATACGCCATTCAGGATTGACTGAAAGTGGTGCAAGGAGATGCTTACTCGGCCTTGTCACAAGTGGACTAAGCCACTACTTTTCCTCGGGCTGTAGCAGGTGATTCACTTTAAAACTCTGATGTTGGGCCGCTTCCAGAAGGAAAAATTTAGCTTTTGCCACTACTTGCGGGAGAGGCGATCTCTTTGAAGATCCGTTGATTTTCGAAGCCAACCAAATCGGCCACACATATATTTGGGAATGGCTGTCCGTGATTTTCCGCCAAAAACTTGGGAATTTCGAGAGGATAGGCACGCGATCCGAGGAAAATAGTTCAAGAACCTAATTCGAGAGGGATTGTGATCTGAAAGTCCTGTAGCACGAGACCCCAGACCTCTTTAGCGAAATTGCAATCCATGAAAGATGTTGGGTTGTTTCAGAATTATTGTTGTATAATAACGCACACCTGTGAGGTCCCGCTATGTTCCTTTTCTCCGATTGTTTCCCGTAAGAATTTTATTATGCACCGTGGTCCAGAAGAAGAAGTTCACCTTAGGGATGGCTAAAGGATCCCATACATCTTTCCAAAAGTCGGTATTTGATCGCTGAATTTTGAAGCCCCGCAGATACCGTATCCCTTCTGGCCGCGGGTGTATACCCCTCTTTGCCCCAACCCTATTCCGCCTTTCATAGACCTATTGACGGGGGCCGCATCCTCCAGCAAATCTTCAAGCGTGGATTTTTGCAGAGCTAAACGGGTCGGGATTTCGTGGAAGTCCCAACCTGCCCACTTGCCTCGTTGGTCCCATTTCAAGAGGTCATATAAGTTCTTTATTCCTGCTCTTTCCAGCCAATCTATGAGTTTTGCAATGTCTTCATTCTCTGCCAAAGGCGCTTTCCCCATTATGTCGCCCTTCCACGTAACGCGCCGCCATTCCGTGAATTCTATAGGCTGACTTTGAAAATCGGCTACTTCTTTACGCCATTATCGCCTGTGATCCGGCGGTGCCATTTTATCGGACCTGCCTGCGCAGGTTGGTAAGAGTTTTGTTGATGCCATATTTTGTTCACAAGGTGAGACTGACTAGGTGCATAGGCTCATTAACCAGAGTCCAAATAATCTTACCTCCAAACGCTAAGTTGACCGTGTAGCTGGATCCCTATTTTGCAGCCCTCCTCCATCCGCCTTTGGATTTTGACGGTTTCCCGCGGGCCATCGTGTGAATTTTTATTTTCATTGCTCCTCCCTCCCCAAGCCACAAAAAGTCTCAAAAGCTCGGTGATTCCGTCTGGCCACTGATCTGGGTGCAAGGAGTAGTGCAGTTCGGTAGATTGGGAGCGCGGACAACACTGAATTTATTAAGGTGAGTTTACCTCCTTTATTCAGCCAATAGCCTCCCCACGCTGCAATTTTTGATTTGATTTTTGTGATGATGTCGTTCCATTGTGATATTTTATTAGTTCCAGAAATAATGGGCAGCCCCAGGTACTTGAAACTCTCCCAGTTCGCGCGGCCTTTGAACCCGAATATGGACGTTATGCTTGTTAGTTCGGACTGATCCGTGTTCCAGCAGTAAACTTCACTTTTCCCTTCGTTTATTAACGCTCCCGAGCATTTGCAGTAGGATTTGATGACAAAGTCGATGGATTTCACGATTCTAATGGAGGCGCCCCCGAGGAGCAAAGAATCATCAGCGAATAGCGCATGATTCATGGATTCCACACCGTTTGATGCTCTGAGGCCCGGGATGTTGCCGTTTAGTCTTTCTGCATTGAGTTTACGACTCAGGGTGTCCGCCATCAATATATACATAGGAACGGGGAGAGAGGGCATCCCTACCTGATGCCTCTCTGAGATTGAAAGAAGGGAGTGGGACGGCCATTGATTAGAGGAGCTATCCAAGGATTGTTGGTGCAAGCCTGATTATTGGACAAAGTGAGGAGAGAATGAAGGCGAAGGACCTTGCTCAGGAAGGAGCGGTTGACTCTTCAAACGCATTCGCCATATATCTAGTTTGATAAGCATGCCTTTCTCTTTTCTCTGAGTGTCATGTATTATCTCCTGGAATTGGATTACATTGTTCAGAATGTGCCTTCCTTCCACAAAGCCTCCTTGAGTGCTGGAGATCAAGTTTTTTAGAAGCGGCTTGATCCGGTTTGCCAGAAGTTTAGCCAATATCTTGTAAGACGCGTTACACAGAGATATGGGCCTAAATATTGCAAAATTTTCTGGATTGGTTTCTTTGGGGATTAGTGCAAGGTACGTGGAGTTGGTTCCTCCTCCCACCTGGTTTTTTTCAGGAGCCCGTTAATCATCCTCTGAAGATCCTTCTTGATCACATGCCAGCAACATTTGTAGAAGTGGATTGTAAAACCATCTGGCCCCGGGGCTTTATCTGCCTCCATAGACCAGATTACTTTGGTTATTTTTTCCTCAGAGGCCAATCTACAGAGAAGTGCATTATCTTCTGAGCTGACTAGGGAAGGAATGTTAGAGAGAAGATCGACAGCTTCCTCCTCATTACTGTGGATGTTTTCACTATACAGATTTCTGAAATGCATCTCTGCAGCAGCTTTCACTTGCTTGAAACCTTTACAAACTTGGCCATCATCAGTTTTAATTTCTACTATATGGTTCCTAGATAATCTTGTTCGTATCGTCGATGGAAATAGAAGTGTTTCGCCCCGCCTTCAACCAAAGACTCGATTTGAGTCTCCGCACCTTCTTCGCCGAAAGATTGATATGTGGCTCGCTGAGCCCACTCTTCCTCTTCCGTAACCCCGCTGCGGATATCTTTGCCTTCCATTTCCGCTGTAGATTCCGGCGGACCGGACCTAATTTCTTCTCGCTGCCGGTAGAGTTTGACCGTTTCTTTACCCGCCTTTTGCACGTTTTTTGTGGCTTTCAACTTTTTCTCCCACACATAACTTGAGGATCCGGAAAAGGATCTGGCCCAAGCTGTCTTCACTATCTCTATAAAACCATCCCTCTCGATCCACGAGTAATGGAACGAAATGGAATAGGGGTCTGCGTCTCTTCTTCTTCTAAAATTAGTTGGATTGGCTTGTGGTTTGAAGTGAATTTGGGTAGAATTTTTGTAGTTATGATCTTGTTGTTCAGAAAAATTGCGCTTTGCACCAGAAATTGATCTAAGCGGGAAGAAATATGATCCAGATCCGTCCTGTTGTTGGACCAAGTGAACAAGCCTTGGATGGGGTTGAAATCTAAAAGGTCCCAGGACTGTGTGATCTCCTCTACCTTGGACAACATGGGCTCTCTTAGCCTGGATCCCCCCCCTCTTTTCTTTAGCCTTCATTACTATGTTCAGGTCCCCAACTATGATTACATTGCTGGGAGAGGCCTCCTCTAGAAAAGTCGAGAGAGAATTCCAACATTCTCATTTTTCAAAGTAGGAAACAGGAACATAAAGGTTAGCGTAGAGAAATGGAAACTTACTTCGTCTTTACCGCAGCTCCGCGGTATAACTACCGCCGAAGTTTCATAGTACTTGTTCGTGAGAACAAGTCTTCAAATTCACAAGGTTGCCGCACTCCGACATGTTCCCTTGGCGTCAATCGCTTTTCCGTAACTTTTATTCCACTTTTTCCCGGGCCGATCTTCTGAGGGGTTTCGCCTCTATTGTCTCCTGGAGCATTAGAATATCTGGGGGATCTGCTTTCAAAAGGTCCTTGGCTGCTTCTATTTTGGAGGGATTTCCCAAACCTCTACAGTTCCAAGAAACAAAATTCATTACTTACCGGGTTAACCTCCCTTTGGAAGGTCTTGTTTCGATATTTACCAATAGGACATTTCTATTGTGGACCTGCTTCCTTAGTTTTGTATCTTCTCGCCTCCTCTTCCCCTTCTTTTACTGGATTTCCTTCCCGCCTTTTCAATGGACGCCAAAGGTTTCATCTTCCTCAGGATTCCGGAAGCCTACGTTTTTTCCCTTTATGACAAGATAAGAAGGATCGGTGGGTCGCCTGATTGGTTTCACTCGATTTGCATTCCTCCCCTTCATTTGAAGAAGGGATTACCGCTCCTCGCTCCCTCATCGCATTTGCTTTTGTGTATTCAACACTTTCGCCTTTGACAAAACTTTCGCGGTTCTTGCCCCTTTCCGACTCGCCAGTTCCCCATTATTGAGTCCTTTGCCTGCACCTTTTGAAGTGTTTTCATGTCTCTGGACTAGTGTCCATTGATCCCCATTTTGGTTAAGACCGGGCTTCTCCACAACCTTCTTGGCAAGTTGCTTTTGCAAAATGTCCATACTCGTGACAGGATTTACATTTGAATGGGATTTGTTCATAGTCCAGCTCCTGGACGTGCGTCCACCCTGCTACAGTGATGTTGATTGCTTCAGGGAGCCCCCTCTTCTAAATCCACTTCGACGCAAATACGGACACAGGAGTATTAAACCTTTTCTTGCGCTTGGTCTATGTATTTTCCCAAGATTGTCGACATCAAGGGATTGTCGGGTTCCAAAGAAGTTGGAGGGGAAGAGGTGGAAGCCTGACCCAAACCGGCACTGCAGAAGGCACGTCTTGTGTGGGTTCGAAGTCTGGTGACCACTTATTTAGATAAAGACCCCGAGGACCCATAAAATATGGCCCATTTCCGCCGAAAAATTAAACCTCGGTCTTCGCACCAAGACAAACACTTAAAAAATTTCTTCCTACAAAATAACTTTGACCCCCTTTGATCGAGGTTTCCACTCTTTGAGTCCGGGCCTCCACCTATTTGGGGATGGCCGAGGGGCCCGTGAACTGGCCCAATGAGTCCTTCGCCGTATCTGCAACTTTCTTGCAAGTTCTCGCCGGCAAGGCCACCGAGGGATTGGTGTCATTTTCAATTTAACTTCATATGGTTTACAGGGCTACGCCGCTAGCTTTCAATCATAGTCCTCAAAAGCTAAGATCTCCGGGCGGATCTGGATCCCCAGGATCTTCCATGGAAAGGGGCGATGTGAGCCAAACCTAGGAACGCATGGCCTCAAGGGCGCCATGAGACGGCCCGCAGTCCAGGCGCGGGATGAGGGTTTTTCCTTACCAATTCGGTTGATCTTCGCCAGAGCTCAATGTTACACACTGGAAAATGGGACGTTTATAGCATGCATGCAATCGATATGCATGCAACTAATCCCAACGCTCACTGCTCTCCTCTTCACCAGCGATCCCTCCACAGCAGCACAAGATAAACACACCCCTCTCCAGCGATCTGTGGAGGTAGTTCGCTCCCCAAAGGAAAGCAGCCTGCGAGAGGGTGAGTAATAGAGGTTCGCACCCTACCAGATGAGGGGCCTGCGAACCTCTACAGTTTTCGCACCTGCACTCTCGGCTTCTTCAAACCCTTGCCAGGCAGCGTACCCAACCCTAAAATGAGGGGTAAATTCATCTTGGATATAGAACATCTTTTATAAACCAACAAGCATATCCTTGTTTCAAGTAGTTCTAACTTCTGACAACAAAATATAGCTTCAGAATTACCTCCTTTTACAGATACTCCTCAAGAATACTCATTATTGTTGTTGTTGTAGATAATTGTATTTTGCATATGCATGTTTATGAATTCACCTGTTTTTGATGGACATGTAAAGAGACACGGCCAATTTGAAGCATAGATTGTAAATCCTAGTCCCTTGAACAAAATTTACTTGTATTATAAGTACAATTTATTACTTACAATAAAAAGCAAGTACATCATCTAAAACAATATCACATTTTAATGGGAGAAAAGATGAATCTGGGGCTTGTTAGGTTGATCCAAAGATTCTACTTGTGATTGAGATATACACCAAAGTTTTGCAATAAATAGAAGCAAAAGTTCCACAAGGCTCACAAAAACACATCAAAATTTCACCACATAAATTATGCGAGAAGGCAGAATTCATAAGCATAAGGCATTTGGAAGTAGAGTAAATAACTCAAGGTTATAAAAGTTTGATAATCCATAAAGAGTTCTCAAATGATAGAAAATCCTCACAACAAAGTTGCAAAATTTCTATGGTGCAATTTAGTACAAACTTAGAAAAGCTAGAGTTCATTATTATTATACATTCCATATCTTCCTTTAACTTTCCATTTTTCCAGAACTGAATCATAAGGAAAATTATCCAATGAATACAAATTTTGTTCATATGCTCGAAGGCATAAATTTAAATGTTTATCTAGTCTATTTCTTTTGATATTCTTTACATATTGTAGCCTACTAAAAGTACGCTCATCTTCAACGCTTCCAATTATCGGCACCAAAGCTATATTTGCAACGGTTACATATTCAAATATGTTCTTGCATAATTGAGGATTTTGAATTAGCCTTTTCCACAATGAAGTAATTGAATTGGTTCCTCTCAATCCTTTCTCATTTGAGCATTGTGTTTTTATGGTCACGATGAATAAGGTATTTTGACGATTCAACTTTTCCTCAGATAAAAGTGGCTCACAACTTAAATCAATGGTATCTTTGGACTTGAAATACATGCTCTTCAGTGTCTGCAAGTGCACCTCAAAAATCTACTCACAGTTATTGTTGTCACACCAAAATTGTGGATAGTTGATGCTAAAAGCTTCCATTAGCTCACGGGGAGGAAATCTTTCTTCATTCTCATGACATAGAAGCATGGCTTCCTCATGACATTCTGTCTTAACATTACCAATTCCATGTAAAAATGCATCATTTGACACAAATTTGTTTCTCTTATTTCTATGAGAAAACCCTTCTATGCTTCCATTTAATTTAAGAAACTCATCATTGATGAGTATACAAAGTTCATCTTCCTTATCAAAGTCAAGCCAACTAATTCCTTTCTTACCAAAAACTAAATTTTCCCAAAATGTGAACTTAGGCCCCTTGGAATCCATGCTCTAGATCATACATGATTTTTAATGCATCACAAACTGATTTTACCATCTTGGTAAAATCTAGAACGTAAATATCATGAGATTGTGCATTTTTAATCAATCGATGCATTTCTACCAACATAGGTAAAATGCATGGAATACCAATGACCATGTCCATATTTGACATTGAATCATATATTGCAAATGCATCAAGGTTTTTGGGAGCATCATTATACATCTTGGACATAATGGATCTATACCCTTTGAAGATACACAAAGTTGGTTTGTGTTATCACTGTAACAATTTTCAGACAAGATCCAAGTCTCGGGAATTTAGCGAAGCTACACCGTTGTAGAAAAGCTTGATAGTTTGGAAAATTGATAATTTAGAGGACCGAGACATGTCTAGCGGTGTATGGATAAATGTAGTGGAGGCATAGAAGATATAACTCGACAGACCATCGATTACGAAATGACCTAGATCAACGGCTAGAGCCCGTATCGGCCGGTAAAATTGCACGGTACTTAACCATATAGAGACGGACCGGGGAAACCATTGTAGTTTTTAAGATGGACGCATGTCACCTCCAGAGATATGTCGGAGCGAAAGGCGGGTTGCCTGAAACTACTTTAGCCAAAGCCCCGATGTCACATGTTCCTATGCGTCACATCAAACACTCGTGGGGTACCGGTGGCAGCTGGTTGAAATCACCCCATCTCACTCGTTTGGTACTTCACAACCGTATAATGTCAGGTGAACAACGACATATAATGAACTCGAAAGCTAATCATTTGAAATGGATTGGCCAAGCGTGGTAAATCAATGTACTTGTCAGTAAGTCTGTCAGCGATTCATGATTGGAGCTCTATAATTACTCAAGTATGAAGGCATCATTTTATCCATAAGTGAAGTAATCTCCAATTCGCTCAACTCTTTGATTTCTGCAAGAACGTTTTGGTGTCCATGAAATTGGGATACATGGACCAAGCTATACCCGGTGAAACCGATCACTCAGGCAACGTGGAAGATTTACCTACGAGCAGGAAGGAAAGGGCAATTGCACGTATACTGGCAACTAAATTCCACACAAAACCTGCTACGGACTCAGGATTGGAAGTCAAGCTAAATCCCATCATGAAAGATCTAATTATCAACAGACGAGCTGTAAAGAAGAAACCAACCAAGCGACAAAAGAAAGAGATCATAGCCGAAATGACTGAAAGTGTTGGAGAGAATTAACTGGTCTGGTTGGATACTTTAAAGGAGGAGATCTCTAAGATGAAATGAACTCTCAAGTAGAGATAAGTGGCTCCCAACAAGTTTTGGACAATTAGCACCTAGATATGATGAACCTGCTCCTGACAGTTCCTCTAAAATAGGGTAACGGTTATTATAAATCATTTCTTATTTGTAAATGATCTCTAATTCTAAAACGATGAGAAGTTTGAACGTTTTGTATTCCACGAAGAAACATTTTCTATATATATATTACCTAAGGGATATAGAAGGCATGGAGAAAGGAGGAGCCTTCCCTCTGTGTAGGAAGACCTTTGTAACTTTTGGATCTAGAATGAATATATAAATGCAAAGGTGGATTTTGGACTATTTATGAAAAGATTCTAACTGGTGGTGTTATGAGTCTTGTTTTCCTTCATAGTATGTGATTCTTGTTATCCTATATTTCATTTTCCATTTTTCTTCCATTTAGATTGGAGAACTAGAGGCCCATAATTCATCATTTGATGCTCTCGGCTTAGCAATTTAGACTATGTTTATCTCTTCTTAAGTGATTCAAAATTCATTGCGATAATGCTCTGATATAGTTATATGTTTCTTTTTCTTCCGATACCATTCTAATTTTCAAATATAAACTCAGACTCATTGCCTCATTTAGCCTGTTTCTCTGAATAATTGTCATGTTCCAACAATGCATCATTCATTTCAGACTCCATGGCCCAAACGTCATTTTCATTTCTCCAATTATTTTATTCAAAACCCCCCAAAAACTAACCAAATCTAGCCACCAATTATTGTATATATATCTAGTGACACGAGAGAGCCCTCTTTGAGTTGAGCAGGCTAGTGCCTCAGCTCTAAAGCTGGTTGAAACAGTTACCCCTGTCATTTGTCTATTTCAGTCGGACAAAATTTACAGGGTACTAACATTCTGGCGCCGTTGCTGGGACGAAATTAGAAATTTTCCCTGGGAAGAACGACATGGTTGAGTTCTAAGGTTCGAGAGTAGCAGACACTTAGGCACATTTTGGCTGTATTTCTGCTATGGCAACTCCACACGTCAAAAATCAGTTTGAAGGTGATTCCACTGGTAGAAGAATCCAGAAATTTGAATTTTCAATGGCGACTCCACTCTCATTACAGAATCCAGCTTTCAAAGACTCCACTGAGAAATGAGACCCCTTGACAGAGGCATGAAAATACATTATGGAAGAAAACAGGTACTTAAAATTGGATTTTTCCAAGGCATTCTATTGCTTGTTATAGGGTGCCTCTGCGTTTTCCTTGAATATGCCAAACAAATTTTTCTTTACCTGCTGCATTCTGATGATGAACATGAATATCTTGCTATCATATACCCTCCTCTTAAAGTTGTGCATGCATATCCTCACTATATCACAGATGTTGATGAAAAATTCCCATCTGGGCCATGTGATGACCATGACCAAGTCGATAAACCCCAAAAATCCAAGGCCGATGTCTCTCCCCCTGTTCCTAGTCCAACGTCCTCCAGAGCCCAATGTAGATACATACCCCTGAAATTACCCCAAGTCCTCCACGATTTCCCTCCAAATCACCATGAATATCTACCTGTGTTTGATGGAGAAACTAATGTCATCTCAGTTGAAAAGCACATCCAAGGGTTTGAGCATTTCATAGATTTATTTGAGATTAACCATGGCAATGTTTGTATGAGAGTCTTCTCTCAATCCTTGAAAGGGAACACCAAAGACTGGTTTAGACATTTGCAGCTAGATACAATTAGCTCATGGGAGGAATTGAAGAATGTTTTCTTGAAATTTTAGGGCAAGAAGAAATCTTTGGAGCTACAACTTGTAGAGTTCTACGCCTTGAAATGGTAGAGCAATGAAGCTATCTCTATATTCAGTAGAAGGTTTTCCAGTATTTACTACAAATTGCCTGAAGAGATTCAACCCACCGAAGCAACTGCTATGTTCCATTATACAACAACTCTTCATCCAGATTTGTCTTTCCTCCTGATGGAAAGAAGACCCAAGTCCTTACAACAAATGTTTGATCATGCCCAGGATATTCAACACAACATCCAAGCATGTAAACAGATCCAAAATGAGGAGTTAGATGCTAAACAACATGAAAGTGAATATGAACAGGAAATAGTTGATTGGAATCTCAAGCATAGAATTGACAATATCATGGGCCCTCTTGAAGTCTCGAACTCTTATGATCGTGCTAAAAACTATTTTCCACTTGTCAAAAGAAAAGGTGTTGTTCTAGCTTCTGAGCCGTCTCCTGATAAACAGGGAGCTGGTCATTTTGTAGACAGTCAAGAGGACGAGTTTGCAAACTAGTTTGTCGAAGAACAAATTAATGTTCCAAGTCTGTTCTTATTAGACGACGTTGCATATGATGCTGATTTGCATATATATGACAAATACAAGGATGATCGTGATATTGAAGACTTTCTTCTTCAGTGGTACAATGAGGAGCAAAATATTAGATCAACTAAAGAAAATTCTATACCCTTATGCTTCACTGCATTCAAATTGTTGAAAGATAATTCTTAGATTATTGTTGAGGCAAGCGAATTTGTGCTGATGCAAAATCACACCGAACCAACAAAACAGATTGACAAGATATTGGAACACTCTTCTCAGACGCTTGATGACCCTATTCTTTGTTATGAAGAAGACCTTATAGATTCATAAATACAGTCATTGGTCGAAGGAAAAGATGAAGGTAAGCATGTCCAAAAACCTAAAGAGATGGAAAAATGTACCTATGATGATACTAGGGAGAATGAAGAAGGTTGTGAGTCAGGTAACAAAGCCTTGTCATTATGTTTTTCCTCATTCGAACTGTTGAAACAAGATGGCGTTTCGAATCAGAAAATATTCAAGCATGAATTTGAAAGCGAAGAAAGCATTGAGCTTACAGATAAAAACTCTCTCCCCTTATGTTTTTCTTCCTTTTAATGGTTAAGAGAAAATTATGAAATTTCAGAAAAAATAAGGACTTATGACTATATTCACACTAGAACTGTTTTACATGAAAATGTTTTCATCGTTAAAGAACACCAACTACACTCACATGCATCGCATGATCATTACTTAGAAGGGTTTTTCAATTCAGAATTTCAATCAGAGCTGAACCATCAGATTAAAGAGGAAGCCGATCAAGAAATTTTTATCAAAGGTCTTTTCCTTTCTCCTAGAAATAATGCAGATGTTCAACAATATTACCCGCAAGCCAAGGTATTTCAAGGTTGCCTGTCTTCCCTTGAAAATGATGTAGTAATCCTATTTCTGAAGAGTCTAGATATGGATGAAGATTTTGAAATTTTGCATATGAAAACTGCAAATAGCGGGGAAACCCTAGTAGAAGAATCTCACCCTTCTATCTTGATTCCTGAAAAAGAGTCATTCTTTCATATAATGCGGGATCTCAAGACACATTATATGGGAAAGGTTTGTGATCAAAATCCACCAACAACAGTGGATTACAATGAATCAATGTCTGCACCAAATCTTTTCACGACAGATGATGTTCTTCAGCCATGGTCGCTTTATGACTCAGAAAATCCCAACTACCAGACTTCTCAATGAATTTGTCAATTTTTTAGAAGTCAACAAGTTGAATCACCTAAAAAAAAAAATGCAATGGAAGGAGTAAAACATGATGGTTGTTATACACATATTTTAAAAGATCCATTTGCAATCCTATTAGAAGAAATAAACAGTCCAAATGTTTTTGATTTTTTGAGAATTGTGGATGAAGTTTTGAATGACTTATCAGTCAACAGGATTTGGAGCAAGCTTGTGCAGGGAAAACAGACAGTGGATAAAATGCTCACACGGTTGCATTGGAATTTTGATTTCACTCGATTGCTAGTTCATTTCAGTAATTAGAGTAGATAGGAATATGCAAATAAGCTTGTTGGACAAGCGTTTTTCAGTTTTTATTTCCAGTATTGTGTACAGTTAGTTTCAGCAGTATATTCAATATCCAGTTGAGAGCAACGTGCAAAGTTTAGACTTCAGAAGACGCTAATGGTATGGTAGGAGTAGGGTAGACACACATGTTTTGGAATGAGCCCAATGGATCAGGCACTGAGTCTACATGTTCTTTGCTACCTCACAGGGAGGATAGCATCCCCAGTTGGAGCCTATCTTATCACCGTAACAATTTTCAGACAAGATCCAAGTCTCAAGAATTTAGCAAAGCTACACCGTCGCGGAAAAGCTTGATAGTTTGGAAAATTAATAATTTAGAGGACCGGGACATGTTTAGCGGCGTATGGATAAATGTAGCGGAGGCACATAAGATATAACTCGATAGACCGTCGATTAGGAAACGAACCAGATCAATGGCTGGAGCTCCTATCAGGCGATAAAATTGTACGGGACTTAACCATATAGAGACAGACCCAGGAAACCATTGTGGTTTTTAAGATGGACGTGCGTCACCTCCAGAGATATGTTGGAGCGAAAGACGGGTTGCCTGAAATCGGTTTCGCTAAAGCCCTGATGTCATATGTTCCTATGCATCACATCAAACACTCATGGGGTACCGGTGGCTACTGGTCGAAATAACCCCATCTCACTCATTCGGTACTTAACAACCGTATAATTTCAGGTGAACGCCGCCATATAACGAACTCGAAAGATAATCATTTGAAATGGATTGGCCAAGCGTGGCAAATCAACGTACCTGTCAGTAAGTCTGTCAACGATTCATGATTGGAAATCTATAATTACTTAAGTATGAAGGCATCATTTTATCCATAAGCGAAGTAATCTCCAATTCACTTGACTCTCTGATTTCTAAAAGAACGTTTCGGTGTCCACGAAATTGGGATAAATGGACCAAGCTATACCTGGTGAAACCGATCATTCAGGCAACGTGGCAGATTTACCTACGAGCAGGAAGGAAAGGGAAATTGCACATATACTGGCAACTAAATTCCACACAGAACTTGCTACGGACGCAGGATTGGAAGTCAAGCTAAATCCCATCATGAAAGATCTAATTATCAACAGACGAGCTGTAAAGAAGAAACAGACCAAGCAACAGAAGAAAGAGATCATAGCTGAAACGACTGAAAGTGTTGGAGAGAATCAACCGGTCTAGTTGAATACTCTAAAGGAGGAGATTGCTAAGTTGAAATGAACTCTCAAGTAGAGATAAGTGGCTCCCAACAAGTTTTGGACAATTGGCACCTAGATATGGTGAACCTGCTCCTGACAATTTCTCTAAAATAGGGTAACGGTTATTATAAATAATTTCTTGTTTGTAAATGGTCTCTAATTCTAAAACGATGAGAGGTCTGAACGTTTTGTATTCCATGAAGAAACCTTTTCTATATATATATATTACCTAAGGGATATAGAAGGCATGGAGAAAGGAGGAGCCTGCCCTCTGTGTAGGAAGACCTTTGTAACTTTTGGAGCCAGAATGAATATATAAATGCAAAGGTGGATTTTGGACTATTTATGAAAAGATTCTAACTGGTGGTGTTATGAGTCTTGTTTCCCTTCATAGTATGTGATTCTTGTTATCCTATATTTCATTTTCCATTTTTCATCTGTTTAGATTGGAGAACTAGAGGCCCAGAATTCATCATTTGATGCTCTCGACTTAGCAATTTAGACTATGTTTATCTCTTCTTAACTGATTAATTCATTGCGATAATGCTCTGATATAGTTATATGTTTCTTTTTCTTCTGATACCATTCTAATTTTCAAATATAAACTCAGAATCACTGCCTCATTTAGCCTATTCCTATGAAAAGTTGTCATGTTCCAACAATGCATCGTTCATTTGAGACTCCATGGCTCAAATGCCATTTTCACTTCTCCAATTATTTTATTGAAAACCCCCAAAAAACAAACCAAATCTAGCCACCAATTCTCGTAGATATATCCAGTGACACAAGAGATCCCTCTCTGAGTTGAGCAAGCTAGTGCTTCAGCTCTAAAGCTGGTTGAAACAGTTACCCCTGTCGTTTGTCTATTTTAGCTGGACAAAATTTACAGGGTGCTAACAATTTGTATAGTGAAATGCAATGTGTTCCAACAACATGAAGAAGATTTAAACCATCTGAAATCCCTTTTGCAATCATTTGGTACTCATGATAATGTTTTGGACTCGTTGCAAAGTAAGTGTATACATATTGAACAAGGCATTCTACCTTTTGATCCAGGTGGATATTTGTGGCCACCCACCTGTTCCAAATTCCAACTGGCTCATCTTGACAGTTTTCATTTCAACACGTTTCTCTGTAATGGGGAAATTTCTTTGTAATTGTGGGTTCTTCACTTACGGGGTTGTCCTAAATCCCTACAAAACATCCAGGTGGATATTGGGTAGTGGTTTTCATCATCATGAACTTAGCATCGGGATCTACATGGAATATGCCTCAGTAAGTGTTGGAAAAGGCTCTGGAGGAGGAGATCACATAAGTGCAGGAGGACACAATAATTATTTATTAAGAGGAGAAAAAGGGCCGAGACCCTTAGGACTTGAGTAAGTTAGAAGCTCAAGAGGAATAGCGTAAGTGTGCATAAGGCCCATGCAAGGAGTGCAGAAGGTAGAGACAGTCTGAGTCATAGACTATCAAGGAAGCGCAAGGAGGACTTATTTCAAAGTCCAAAAGCTCAGGAGGAGTAGCATTTTCTCAAGAACACAAGCAGAGGCCAATAGACAGTCCTGTAGGAGAGAAACATTCAAAGGGTCGAGCCCCTTTGAATTTTTAAAATCATTTCAAGCTCAGGAGGTGTAGCGCGAGTAAAGGTTGAGCCTTTGAAGTTTATTGAAAATTCCTTTATTGAAAGGAAAGCACAATCAACAGAGGAGGAGCAACATCTTCTGTTAGATAGACTGTTAGCAATCATCCGGACCATTGGATTTACGTCCAGACATGAGGAGAAGCATGCACAAAGGAGGATAGATCCCTGCCATAGGATCTGAGCACGGAGGATAGATAGCCGTCAGATTGGGAGAAGGTGCATGAGGTATAACCCTAGGAGTCCTTCGAACTTTGTGACTTCGAGGATTTTCGAGTGTAGAGTGTACAGGAGAGCAGACTCCCGAAGTCGTGGGGAGTCAAAGTGGATTTGAATCGTCCATTCCCTGGATGCGTGTCAGCAGTGTATATTTTAACCTTGTACAATATTTACTGCAAATAGATTTTCAGTAAAAGAACAAAAAATATACAATGACAAATACAAAAATTACACAGAGATTTTTCCCTTGGAAACCCAAACCGGGAAAACCAACATATTCTATATTCATTCATAGTGTTACATTGTTTACAATACAATATACATATAGGCTCCAGGAACATCCAAAACCCTAACCCAATGATCTGGATTAGTTAACAACCCTAATTCCTTAACTGGAAATAGAAAACCATCGGCAAAAACCCATGTGCCAAAAAACCGCCCAAAAATGTGACACTACTACTCGTGCAAAGAATCTAACACATACCCAACAAGCAGATCCTGAAATCCGGAGAAGAGGTACTTTGGAGGAAATAGAGGTAAGGTGTGTATAGAACTTACCGAAGGTCCTGAAGCAGGAGTAGATCCCATCCGTTGGCGCTGGATGACAGGTGTCAGCAGATTGTGAGGTCCAGATCTTTATAACTCCAGGAGCACATAGTGTTGGAGCAGGTAGAAAATCACCGAGGCTCCGAACAATGAAGAAGATCTCAGCCGTCCGTTACAAGGGACATGTGGTGAGAGATATTGTACTTCAGAGGAGGGTCACTATGGAGGAATTGGAGAGTGCATGTGTGAAAGTGGTCAGACTCCCGAAGTGCCGGAGTCCCAAAGGTCATCGCAACCATCCATTGTGAAGGACGAGTGGCAGGAGATCTAGTACTCCGGAGGGAAGTGGGGTTGGAGCAGTCAAAGATTCTGAAGCCGGGAGGCCCGAAGTATTGTGGACCATTGATCCGAGGTAGGACAAGTGGCAACATATCTAGAAGTTTGGAGGTCCAACACTCGGGATAAAATTGAGTGCAACATTGTTGAGTACTCACGAAGTCCCAAAGGCATCCTAGCTGTTGATCAACAAGGGGAAACATGGAGGAAGGGGAATTCATTCAGTGTTTTAGCATTGGGAAATACGAAAAGGTGTGTCATGTGGATGACCAAAATAAATCGCCGAATCCCAAAGAGAATAGATCAAGTTCATCCATCCATTCGTGCCTGAGGACCGTCGATCTGAGACTTGGCATAATTTCCTTTTCGACGATCCGAGAAATTGGTAAAAAACGTGTTGTGGAGAAATCGCCGAAGCCCAAAGCTTGAAGGTGGAATAACAACCATTGATCTGGGGAGCACTGAAGCCGTCTGATCAGCCATTTCAGCATTCAACATTTGGCACTTTGCAAGTGTTTTGCGTTGGGGTGGAAAATGAAATCGTCATAGCCCGAGTTGCGAAAGAGGCACGAAGTCGTCGATTTGATAGCGGAAAAAGGGCTGTCCGATTTTCCTTTCGACGATTGGCACTTTGTAGGTGTTGTGTGTGTTGGATGTAGGGAGAAATTGTCGAAGCTGAACCCCCGTGGAAAGTTAGAGACGTCGATCTCGGTGCTTGTTGAGGACCGTTGATCTTGCTGCCTTTTGTTTTGGCAGTTCGCAAGTTTTGTGTATTTGGCGGAGTTAAGGGGAAAGAAAGGCAAAGATCGTCGAAGGTCAAAGCACCGAAATAACGCCTATTTATTAGCGCCTGGTCACAACCCTCAATCACATGAGAAGTTGGCCAGAGAGAAAGGGCCAAGGGCCCAAAATCAAATTCCATAGGCAAAGGGGCTTAGTGCGAGTGCYYGTGGGTTCATTCTTGGACCTGCGCATGGAATAAAAGGACCCATGTATAGGATTTTGGGGGATCAACAGGGCTCAAAGGGCCAATTCATCTCTTGTTTTGAATGATCCTTAGACCAGGAGGTCAACAAAGCCTAGGTGAGGGTGGGGGTTTGCATAAAGTGGTATCATAGCCTATTTTTTCTTACAGACAACAAGAAAAGTGAGACAAAGTGATGGTGCTCTATGTGTGGAGGACTATTTGTAAATGTGTAACACACATTTGACAACTAGGAGGGATGTAGGAGAAATCCTATAGCGCTATCAATTGCAGATCAAGCAAAGCAAAATAATCAGGTGGGATGGGCTAGAAGAACCAATCGCGTTCTTAGAGGAGAAGGAGAAAATGGTCACTGAAGGCCAGAGGCAAGGTCAGAGAGAAGACCACCAACAGGTTAGGAAATCACAAATGGACAAAGAGCTCAAGGAGATGAGAGTAGAGCTCAATAGGCTAACGCTGTAGATGCAACAAGAGACACAGGTAAGTTGGAGGTACGAATGGCCTTTGAAGTAGAGAGCAAGGTGGCCAGTCCAACAGTTGGTTGCTAGGAGGAAACAATAGGTGTTGAAAATGTGGTTGAGGCATGCTGAAAACCTCAGTGCCACAGAGGAGGAAATGGTTTGCGTTTGCAAGCCAGAAGTTGGACAGAACCTCAGTAATGAGGAAGAGAGATCAATTCAAGATCTCATAGATTTCCAAGAGGGAAATGAGAAGAGATCAACCGAAGATATCATAAACTGCCAGGTAGGAAGAGGTGATAATGCAGATTGCCAAGAGGGAAATGAGATGAGACCAGTGAAAGATCTCATAGACTGCCAGGAGGGCAGGAGTGAAAGCTCAAGTTGCTAGGTGGGAAATGAGGATGAGGTGAGACTATCTGAAAGTCTCAATATCTCATAAAGGAGTTCAGATCAGCAAGGAGTGCTGACAGAAATGAAGGTGAGACTGTTTGAGAGTCTCATGAACTCAAAGGAGAGTTCATATTAGCAAGAAATGCTGACAGAGGAGGAGGATCAAAGGCACATTTTGATCATTGGAGGAATCGAAATATTCCTGCCAAGCAACCCAGTCGAGGCCAATGCACATGTTGAAGGTGCAACAAAAAAACACAACCAACAGAGACTGTCACGGAGGAGCAGGAGTAGACATTGACATCTGCCGAGGAGATGAGAGAAGAAGAGGAGCATTCAGAACAGATTCTCACTCAGTGGGAGAAGGAGCTAAGGATGTTGGAGGATTGGTTAGGCCATCCAGGCACAAAAAAAGACTTCCAAAGGGATGCAGTTGTGAATAATGAAGAAAAATTCTAGCCTGAGGAGCAACTGGATGAAGATGGACTTGTACCATCACAAGGAGAGGAGCTGACAGAAGGAGAACTGTCAGAGGAGATCACTTAGCAACAAATCAGTGGCACTACTGTAGAAATGGAATCTACAATGGAGTGGCAAGATAATTCCACAGGAAATGAAATCAACATCGGAGATCAGGATGATATGCCCATTGACCTGTGTGAAGAATTGGAAGCTCTGGGAGAAAGGGCAATGAAGCAGAGTCAACGCACCCAACAAGTTAAGTTGGAATTGTATGATGAAGAAGAGATGAACCAAAGCAGACTACAAAGGAGGAGCCAACCAATGGACCGGCTAGATAGAGTGATAAAATAGATCAGAGGTTTGATGCTGGAAACAATTGAGAGAAGTTGAATAGAGGAGAAAATCCTGCAACAATAGGACAACAACAAACACAACAACAAAAAAGTAGAGGAGCAAATGGACAACTCCAAATTTAGATTTGGGACCCTAGAGGATCTCAACCTCAGCAGGAGGGGAACCATGAGCAGGAGCTCATGATTTTTTCAGAATGGGAGTATGATGCAGGAGCATCGCTCCACCTCATCAAGCATCAACAAGCCAACGCATCAGTGCACAAGGAGGAATGAGTTCTGAGGAAAGAGAGGCGCCAACCTTCTCATTTTGAGCCCAATTTTTTTTTTTAATGTAATTAAATATTGTAAGGCTTAGAGAAACTGAGCCATGTGCCTTTTTGCAGTCTGCATGTGAAGCCGCCTTTAATGGATGATAGGTAGACAGGCTTAGTTCTAGTTCAGACTAGTTGTCCATTGATTGCAATTGAATGCAATTCAATGTGAGTAGGTAGATGTAGGGAAGACTCGAGGAGCACCTCTTTTGTAAAAAATCTCTTGTATCAAAAATTCATTAGCATGAGGAGTTGTTGATGAACGAGTGGAGAGAGCTCAAGAGAGTAGAGGAGAAGAGCCAAGACTCAGTTGCAGTCCAGCCTTTGTAAATATTTGTACATAAACATTAAGATATAATACAAAAGTAGTTTTTCCCGCATGTGACGTGTCTGTGTTTTTATGTGTGGTGAATGGCTATTCTTTGAATGTTTTTATGTGTTTATTGTGTATGTTGTATATGTGCAAATAAGTTTCATTTGCAGTTTTAGATAGATTTCTCTATCTTTGTGAATTTCTGAGTAGTTCTGGGCTCTTAGGCTTGTGCAAGGAGTGCACAGTAGAGTGATTGAAAACTCCATGAAGCCAGTGCAAAGAGTTCACTTGAACTCTGTGGCGAGTTCAAAGAAGAGCATGCCAGGTGGGCACACCAGAACCATTTTGAAGCTCAGAAAGAATAGTGCAAGGAGTGCACATTAGGGTTGCTGAACACCCTAGAAAATATTTACCAGAGTTACTGAATAATTTGAAGGCTCTGCAAGGAGTGCATCGAGCGAGTGCAAGGAGTGCTCAGGAAGACTTCTGGAGAAAGTCTTAAGTATGAGTCTTTTAGAAACTCAGAGTGAAAAAAGTGCACAGGGGAAACACTTTGTCAAGTGTTAGTCAAATTCAAGGAGAGAGCACAAGGAGTGTGCGATAACTCTGTTTTGAGTTCTAGGAGAAGGTTTACAAGCGAGAACACTAGAAGGTAAAGCCCATGAGGAGTAGTGAAAGTATACACAGAGAGCGCAAGGATTGCGTAAGTGAATTATTAGAATTCATGACTCAAGGAGGCGAGTGCAAGGAGTGCACAAAACCAACACACTGCTGAAGTGTTGGTAAAAGATCAGAAGAAAGAACAAATTTAGCGAGGAAAGTGCTGAAGGAATGCGTTGAAAGTGTTGGAAAAGGCTTTGGAGTAGGAGAGCACAAAAGTGCAGGAGGACACAACAATTCTTATTAAGAGGAGAAAAAGGGCCAAGAACCTTGGGAATTGAGTAAGTTGGAAGCTCAATAGGAATAGCGTAAGTGTGTATAAGGCCTATGCAAGGAGAGCAGAAGGCAGAGACAGTCTGAGTCCTAGACTGTGAAGGAAGTGCAAGGTGAGCACAAGGAGGAATTATTTCAAATTCCAAAAGATCAGGAGGAGTAACGTTTTCTCAAGAACGCAAGTAGAGGTCAACAAACAGCTCAGCAAAAGAGAAACATTCAAAGGGCCAAGCCCCTTTGAAGTTTTAAAATAATTTCAAGCTAAGGAGGTGTAGCGCGAGCAAAGGCCAAGCCTTTGACGTTTATTGAAAATTCCTTTATTGAAAGGAAAACACAATCAATAGAGGAGGAGCAACAACTGTCATTAGATCGACTGTTAGAAGTCATATGGACCGTTGGATCTACATCCAGACAGAAGGATAAGAACGCACATAGGAGGAAACATCCCTATCGTAGGATCTGAGCGCCAAGGATCGACAATCGTCAGATTGGGAGAAGGTGCACGATGTATAAACCTTGAAGTCCTTTGGACTTCGTGACTTCATGGATTTTAGAGTGTAGACGGTATAGGAGAGTAGACTCCTAAATTCATGGGGAGTCAAAGTAGATATAAAATGTCCATTCCATGGACGCATGTCAATGGATCCTGGAATCCAGAGGAGAGGTACTCCGGAGGAAATAGAGGTACGGTGTGTATAGAACTTGCCAAAGCTCCCGAAGCCGGAGCAAATTCCAGCCATTGGCACTGGAGGACAGGTGTCAGCAGATCGTGAGGTCCGAAGCCTTAGCACTCCGGGAGCACATAGTGTTGGAGTAGGTAGAAAATCACCGAGGCTCCGAACAGGGGAGAATATCGTAGCTGTTCGTTGCGAGGGACACATGGCGAGAGATATCATACTCTGGAGGAACTGGAGAGTACATGTGTGAAACTGTCCGGAATCCCAAAGTGTTGGAGTCCCGAAAGTTATCGCAACCATCTTTTGCAGAGGACGCGTGGTAGGAGATCTAGTACTCTAGAAGATTGATACTCCAGAGGGAAGTGGGGTTGGAGCAGTCAAAGCTTCCGAAGCCCAGAGGCCCAAAATATTGTGGACCATTGATCTGAGGCAGTACAGGTGACAATATATACGAAAGTCTGGAGGTATGGAACTCTAGAGAAAACTGAGTGCAACATTGTTGAGGACTCGTGAAGTCCCGAAGGCATATTAGCCATTGATGAAGAAGGGGACACGTTGAGGAAGGATAATTCGTTTGACGTTTCTGTGTAGGAAAATACGAAAATTTGTGTCATGTGGACAACCAAAATAAATTGTCGAAGCCCGAAGAGAATAGATCAGGACCATCCATCCATCGGTGCCTGAGGACCATCGATCTGAGACTTGATGTAATTGCCTTTTCGACGATCCAATAAATTGGTAAAAAAAGTACTGTGGAGAAATTGCCGAAGCCCGAAGCGCAGAGGTGGAATAATAGCCATTGATATGGGGAGCACCAGAGGCATCCGATCAACCATTTCAGTGTTTGGCACTTTGCAAGTGTTATGCGTTGGGGCGGAAAATAAAATCGCCGAAGCTTGAATTGGGAAGAGGCATAGATCCGTTGATCCGATGGAGNAAAAAAGTACTGTGGAGAAATTGCCGAAGCCCGAAGCGCGGAGGTGGAATAGTAGCCATTGATATGGGGAGCACCAGAGGCATCCGATCAACCATTTCAGTGTTTGGCACTTTGCAAGTGTTATGCGTTGGGGCGGAAAATAAAATCGCCGAAGCTTGAATTGGGAAGAGGCATAGATCCGTTGATCCGATGGAGAAATAAGGGTCATTCGATCTGCCTTTCGGTGATTGGCACTTTACGGGTGTTGTGTGTGTTGGATGTGGGGAGAAATTGCTGAAGATGAACCCCCGTGGAAAGTTAGAGCCGTCGATCTTGATTCTTGTTGAGGACCATTGATCTTGCTGCCTTTTGTTTCAATAGTTCGCAAGTTTTGTGTATTCGACGGAGTTAAGGGGAAAGAAAGGCAGAGATCGTTGAAGGACGAAGCGCCAAAGTAGTGCCTATTGATTAGCGCCTGGTCACAACCCTCAGTCACATGAGAAGTTGGCTAGATAAAAAGGGCTAAGGGCTCGAAATCAAATTCCAGAGGCAAAGGGGCTTAGTGTGAGCACCCACGGGTTCATTCTTGGACCTGCACATGGAATAAAAGGACATGTGTATAGGATTTTGGGGGCTCCACGGGGCCCGAAGAGTCGATTCGACTCCTATTTTGAATGATCCTTAGACCAGGAGGTGAGGAGACCCCATTTGAGGGTGGGAGTTTGCATCACCAACAAAGGAGATTTTGAGAGAATGCATGAAGCATGGCTTCAAAAGAATGTGTATTTTTAATGTTAGACTTTGTGCTAAGGTATGTTTTTTGATTTACACAATCATGTATATTCTACTATATATATATATATATATATAAATGTAGATATACTTATTTCAATTTATTTCTATGTTTGTATATGGAAGATGAAGAGATGGAACATAAAAGCAGACAATCAAGAACACATTATGTTAAAAAACCAAAGTACAATAACAAATGATGAAGAAATGAGGCATGCACGCAACTTGAGCGATGACAAGAATTCAACTAATGAATGACAATCAGTATAATTGAATGTTAATGCAAGTTGTATGTTTTGGAATATTTGTCTATGAAAATCAAATATTTTATTTAATGTACTTGACATATTATCCCAATTGCATGAGGACATGTTACCAATAAGTGTAACAATTTTTATTTTTTTAAGGAAACTGGGAGAAAATATTATTCAAAAATCCTGTGTGGAAAATCACAGGAAAAGTTTTTACAATTTTCTAACAAAGCTAGAGAAGAGGCAAAAAATGGTTGTATACTACTAGAATTTTCAAAAAGACCACCCTTTAATTCATACATTGAGTTCAGATTAATAGTAATCCAATTTATTTCCTATAAAAGACCCCTAGAATTGAAACAAAAAAACATAACATGGACTTAACTAATTAGGAGGATTTTGGACGTCTTGTGCCTCTTCATGAGGAGGCAGTGGTGAATTCAAATTAGGAGCATGTCTGGGCTGGTCGAGTGATGAATCTCCATTAGAGATGTCTGAAGAAGATGCCATATGCACTGGAATGACAGGTCAATAACACAACTCAACCACTTCTGAGTGAATCACTTCCACTTCATCGTTCAATTGATGAAATCTCTGTCTCTGTTCTACAATAATTTCCATGGTGGATTTCCAGTGAACCGAAGCTTCATTGAGCCGAAGTTGGAGAATATTCGACTAAACAACCATTTCCTCATGCTCCTCTTCCTACAACTCCATGCTCCAATGCTCCACATCCGGCCTTCTGTTTTCCATCTTATCCCAAGTCCACTCCTTTATTTGAGATGATCCGAAGCAGATCACACCAGAAAAACTAATGATTTCTCTGAGTCCCAACTCCTCCAAACTACTGATGTTCTTCTGATCGTTATAGAAATTGTAAATCCATTGCATACTACGAACTACCCCCAGGTCCATACTTATCTTTCACTCATTGTGTGAAGATCCACCACCTTGATCGTTGATTAATTCCCAACATCAACTTTCCTAAGTTGGAGGGGATATTGAGCATGTGACAGGACCTGAACCTTTCGAGCCCACCATGACTTGGAATGGAAACTGTGATACCAAACTTTGATGATGACATGCACCAACTATAAAGTACAAATCCTGTATGTAAAGAGGCCGAGAGCATCCTTGATCTAGGCTAGAAAAGAGTAGACGAAATCAGGCGCATGTGTGAAGTAGGGAGAAGAAGTTGAAGGACATGGTTTATTAAACAATGGTTGGATATGGATGAGTCCATCCACATGTAGAAAAACCTTGTGGATATCGTGACCAGATGGCAAGACGTAAGGCTGGGAACGACCCATGATTCCTGAGAAAGACGCGTGTCTTTGGTACTTGCCTTAGGATTGGACCCCTGATTAACTCCATTGATTCTAATTTCTTCAAAAGGAGACTTAGTTGCTAAATTAGCTTGATAGTCCACCTGGGAATTGTTATATATGAGAATATGGAAGGTGTGGAAGGACTCAAAGGCTTCGATCTCTTGAAGAACTCTTACGATGATATTTTTGAGCTTCATGTCTTAGGGCGAGGCTCGTTTTCTAATTAGATTGATGATCATCCAAGAATCACCAAGAATGCAAATGTCTTTAATGCCTTAGTTTTGGGCTAGACCCAAGCCTTTAAAAATATCATAAGCCTCTGCTTGGTTATTAGTTGCCTCTCCTAGAATCCAAGAAAATGATAGACTTAGTTGACCTCCCGGGGAATAGATTACCCCACCCGCACCTGCCACCCCTGTACCAATAAGATTAAAAATTACATATTGTTTGCAATTTGATTATTGCGGACATTTACTTTGTCCCTTTTGTATGAAAATGGGTCTCTTATTCATATATAATAAAATGAGTTTCTTATTTCATTGCATTGTTGAATGTTGTAAAATGTTGCGATTATGAATAATTAGTATGTGGATGATTTACATTGTTACAAATAACATATGTGTAATTCATTGGATAACACATTAATGCAATCATTATATCAAAATGCAATAACAAAAATATAAAACAATATTATTATAAGAAAATATTTGATTTTGAAATGATTAATTGAAAATTTGTAAAAAACAATTAATTAAAATATATAAATATCAATGCATTGTATTCTTTTGAACTCACTAGACAATGCATGTAATAATATATAAAGTAGTGCATTTTGAGGAGTCATAAGCATATGTGCACATTAATTATAATAACACAATGGTATGAACTATTGAGAAAACACATTGTTCCATAAACGATATAACATACAATAATATTTATCATTTCAAAATTGTATGGTGCTCATGTTTAAAATATACACTCGGGCACTAAATATAATGTATGCACGGGTGCATTAATTTTATTATATGCATCAGGGCTCTAAATATAATTTTTACACTGATGCCTTTACTATCATATATGCACTGGTGCTTAGTAAAAATAATGGTGCCGAAATCTCACCTTGAATTTTTGAAATTTCACTACCCTCCAGTGCACATGGTAAAATGGAAATCAATACGTACTAATTATACAAGCACTAGGGTGCACACTATATTAAATGCACTGGGTCTCAGGATAACTTGATCACAGTGATGCTCAATATAATGTAAATTCACAGGTGCGTACAAAAACTAAAACATACCAGTGCTTCAGATGAAAACAAGGCATAATCGATGCGTAGAAATTATAAGAGAATCAATGCTCTGCATATGATGAAAAAGGTGGAATTGGTGCATAACAATTACAAACAAACATGGATGTTTGCATTATATTAATGCACCATGACGTTTATATTATATTAATGCACCAGGGCAGGTTTGCCAAGATCACACTGGTGTGTTTTGACAATAACAACACCGGAAAGAAAACCTCCACTACAACCTCCGCCCACCCAAATTTTTTATTTATATGGAACATACATGAAAACATCTGCTAAAACCTCCACTGTTAATAGAGGAGGTTGTAGTGAAGTTTTTTTTGAATTTTTTTCGAAATTTTTTATCACTAAAAACCTCTGCAAAAATATTCGCTATAAAGTGTTCTCCTTGTAGTGACCCAAGATGTAACATATGGTCTCTATTATCATTGTATTGTTGTGTATGATCATGGGGAATAAACCATTCTTATTTATGGCTTTAGGAAGTGCCAATTACTATGTATGGCTTAAACAATCACTAAGTTCCTGGACATAATCAACAACCATTTAATAGTATCCATGGATCTTCAAGCCCATAGTAAATCGAATGTTGTGTAATCCAGACCTATTGGCATTCATCAAATACTAATGGAGAGTGAAATTCAGAGTGGAATAATAGAGCTACAACTAAGAATTCTTCCTTAGAACCATTGCCATACTCATAACAACACATTAAACATAAATATGAGCAACACATTTCACACACATAATTTTTACAACAACTAAATCAAACACCCCATAAACAAGAATATTTTACCCTGGAAACCCAAATAGGAAAACCACTTAGAATGGTTTCTTAGTTCTCATTTTGACAATATTTGGTTACAATGCAACTCATGGCTCTATGTGCATCCTCACCTCTCTTGGCCAACAAAAGAAAAATCCCTCTAAGAGTCGAGTTACAAGAAGATATAGGATATTTGGTAGGTAATGGGAAGGCCAAGAGGTTGACCTTTAATTTTCCATTCCTCTCTCTTTTTCTCTCCTATTTTCATTTTCCTTCATTCAATTCTTTAATTTTTCCCGTCTTTTATTTTAATTTCTTTTATTGCTTGCATTGTCTTTTATGTTTTTATCTAACCTTCAYTAATTATTGAATTGCACTTGTAGGTATTGAGTCTTAAAACCATTCTCTTGTGTTGAGATCCATTTTGAATCACACCTCCCCATTGAGAGGATTCTTGGTCTCCAAAATCTTAGAGGAAATTAATCTATGTATCAATGTGCCTTCTATCTGCTTCTTTGGAACATGGTTGAAACTCTAGCAGGATACAACTTTGAATCTGGCTCTAGCCTTGGCTCATGACTTTGGTTACTAGCTCTAGATTTGGTTACTAGCTCAGTTGTTCTCAAAATGTAGAAGTTTGCTCACTAACTCTCAACACTAAGAAATATTCAAATCCAAACTCTTCACTCATAATTCATTCCCATGTTTTGGTGTGTAAGTCTCTTGCATTCTGAAGCTTGGAGATGGTCCATATTCATAGTCATTGAAAGCAAAGTCAAATTATGGTTTATTATTGTTTTGTGAGATCCAAGTAACTATGACATCATGCAACAACCCACAAAATGAAGTGTGGTCTACCCTCTTCTACTAGGATCAATTTCTTCCCAACATGGAAACAATTATCTATTGTCAATATCCAACTCTGCAATCTTTAGATGTTGTAGTTCATCAATCAAAATTCCTCTATTCCTCTACTCAACAAAATACATGTATAACTCTGTTCAAGTAGTGTGTGAGTGCTTTAATATTGCACTTTCTATTACCATGGGCAAGGAATCAGATGCATTGAATGCATTCTTACATGCACCTAGATGCTAACCGTGGGAGACTTGATCATTGGTAAGTTGTTTCACCCGCTGCTGAGGTATTCCTCAACCATATTGCAATGAATGAAACATCATCTCATGCTTGATATCCTTCTTTTATCTCTCCTACTTCCACTGAATAATTTCTTGCTTCGTTTGTGAGGATGACCTCTTGTGCTACTACAAATATGTGGACACTTTTTTCTCCTTGGGCTGCTAAGGCAATGCAATCTTCATATCCTTTACACTTCACTTTCCACACTTTTCTCTTGGTTGTGCAGTTTATGGGGTGAATCTTTGGATGAAGTTGCAAACTTTTTTCTTCCTAATATCCACTCAACTTGCAGTGGTGAAAAMAATTCTTGGCGCTACGTGCATTGCTTGATATCCTTCTTTTCTCTAGGTGCCTCTAAGTTCACTCTTGGTTTGGGGAAGCCTTATTTCCATTCTTCCTTTGAAAATATCTTGGCTTGGATTACGATACCAAGGGTGCCATGTATGTCATGCATTTAATGACTTACTTAAAATACTCCAAGGGTGTCATGCGTGCATTCCCTTCAAGTATATGAACTTTGATCAATGGGGAATTTGCACAATAATGGAGACACTATTAAATCACATTGTTTCCATTATTGAGAGACTAATGGATACAAAGGAATAAAGTTTTACCTTATTGCGTGCCTCTCAGTTGATCATCGTGAGTGATCGAATCCACGACCTGCTCTCATGGAAACATGCAACTGTCAAGTAAAAGTGTCCTGTGCTTTTCAACTTCGGCCACATAAAGAGTGTTAATAGATGGAAGCAAGGACACTGCTCCACCTCTCCTGATAGTACCTAGTATAACTCTATACAATCCCATTACCCATGTGTGTATCAAATCGACAAGCATAACCCTTGTTCCTACATTCACTACATCATTTTGTCAATACTTCTCATTATTCACATCAATTATACAAAACATAATCATTAAATAATTACTATTTCCTAACTCAATTCAGAGTCCCAAAATCTTGTCAATGATGTTCCACGTCAATGTTCCCTTATAGTTCCCCGTCAGACTAGGAAAACTATTAGTAATATCTGTAGCTAATATGTCCAAGTATCATGTAAAATAATCAAGAAGATTAACCATTATCATTCATTTCATTAGATCATTGTGTGAAATATTGATCTAAGCATCACATGAATTTAATTTAACAAAGTCATCATTCTCAAATTTAATAAATTGTATTCAAATATTGCTAGCACGATTGGATTTGGAGGGTTTCGTTCTGTAAGGCTTCCAATGTTTGAAACTCATGGTAGTCGGGAGGAGACACCCAAAAAAATCCAGCCATGTTAAGGGTTGGTGTGGCCCAGTCTAGGTGTGATCCCTGAGTGATTTTGATAGATTAAATGCCCTTGGGCTGCGATTTATTAGACCACAGTGTTGAAGCCCATAAGTGCAATGTAATACCCCTGCCTGCAAATGAGTTGCAATGCCTTATGATTTATATACATATACTTAATAATATACTAGATAGGTGGTGTTAGCGATATTTCTTGTAGGAGGGCTAGAATACAAAAGAATGGGTCAAAACCCACTTGTCCTAAGTTTTGGGCGCGAGTGCGTCTGTGTTAAACGAGAATCACTTTTGGACGGCTGGGATTTGTGCGCCTAGATCAACGGCGCACAACGAATTCCGGACCCCCCCC
>SNQJ01S0016676.1:466659-479560 GCA_010110895.2 Picea sitchensis
AGCCACAAATTACTTTACTAAGTGGACTGAGGTTGTCTCTCTTAAGAATGCATAGGATGAACATGTAATTTCTTTCCTAGAAACTAATATCTTTTCCAGATTTGGCATTCCATTAGAGATCATTACGGGCAATGGCCCAAATTTCATTTATGGAAAGTTAATTGAATTTCTGGTTAAATTAGGGGTCAAACATTTCACTTCATCAACCTATTACCCCCAAGGAAATGGAAAAGCTGAGTCCACTAACAAGAATCTGGGTAGGATCATCAAGAGGATCATAGAGGATAAACCTCATCAGTGGCACACACTTCTCACTTATGCTCTCCGGGAAAATCGCACAACCACCAAGGCAAGCACAAGCTGTACTCCCTTTTAGCTCGCATATGGCCAAGAGGCTATTCTGCATAATGAGCTAGATCTTTCCTCCTTACGACTGATGTTACAGATTGAAGAATCAAATTCTTCCAATGTTCCCCAAAGGATAAATGCACTGTTAGACCTGGAAGAACAAATGAATTTTTCTTTAGAAAACATAAAGAGAAGACAAGAAGCTGTGTAAAAGTATTTTAATAGATGAGAAAAAGATGCTGAATTCAAGATTGACAGGAAAGTCCTACTATGGAACTCAACTCATGTTGAGAGAGGAAGACACTCAACGTTCCAAAAACTATGGCTAGTTCCTTTCAAAATTGCTTTTATCCTAGGTGCAAAATCATACCTTCTAAAGGATTTGGAAGAGCGATTGTTTTCTTACAGCACTAATGGTTCCCACTTGAAACATTACGTGGAACCAACCTAATTATCAATGCTTGTTTAAAATGACTTATGTATATAGTCTTTTGTTTTACTGTTTTCTTTTTTTACTTTGGTTTGCTGAGTTTTTAATTTATGTTGTTGTTGTTGTTGTTTTTTTTATTTTATTTTTATTTTTATTTTTTTATTAAATTTATTAGAAATAAAGTCTGGATCAAATTTTCCATAACAATGTCATTTTGTAAGTATTGTTGATCAATAAGAAATAAGTTATACACAGTTGTCACGATTTCCTCCTTTCAGACATCGCTGAAATTGTTTTTTTCTTTCAACACTGTTGTAGGATAGTTGATTTTGTCTTCTTCTGTGTTTCTGCTATCCCTTTCTTCCCTCCATCCTGAGATCCAAAGAGAAAATAAGAAACATTCTTCTTTAAACTTTAAGAAGTATTTTATGTTACATATTGTTAGAATGTTATGCATACAGGACCAACCCCCCTCATACGTACCACTTTCCATAAGTTATTCCCAAAGTCCTGTCTCATTATTTCTGTTAAGCCATATTTTTCCCCATGTTGCATAACTATTCTTCAACATTTTTTTCTATCATCTACTTTTATCAGTCTGTGAAACCAAACATACTGAGTTCTGAATATGTTAGAAACAAATTTCCCTATGGATTTTCTAGTTTGTTGACACCCATAAGTGCAACGTAATACCCCTACCTGCAAATGAGTTGCAATGCCTTTTTATTTATATACACATACTTAATAATATACTAGATAGGTGGGACCCCTTTGTTTGGTTCATGGTGAAAAATAAATGCTTCTCTGAATTGCAATCATGACAACTTGACGAAGCATATTACAGTTTGAGAAAACACAAGAATTCAAATAAATTCTCGCATGCAACGAATGATGATAAGGGATGGAAATTTAAAAGTCAAAATAAAGTGACAAGCACTTTGGTTATAACTTCTATACATTTGCTTTGGCATATGGCTAAAATTCAGACTTTCAACTCACACTCACATTGGCTATAACATATTACATTCATGGTATATTGTGTTCATGGTGTTGGTTATATTTGGTGGACAATAGTTATGTTTATGCAATTGTTCCAAATAGGAACTTGTTAGAAATGAATATGGAACATGTTGTATCATGGCACTGGAATAAAACTATGGATAAGAGGGTTTTCGTTTCAATTTTTCAAAATAGAAGTGACATGTTGGATTTGAAATAAATTTGATTAATGCAAAATGACGAAGTTGGATGTATTACACCCTAGATATGGTTTATGGAAATTAATGAGTGGGTGGAGAAGCAACGTGCATTTACTGCACGCCGTTTTTACTCCACCTCGATCTCACCACCCTCACCTTGTCACACATTTGTTTGCTCTGGTTAGTTTTCCTCCGTTTCACTCGACCGTTTGAGAATAGTGGTGGTCTTTGGTTCTTTTCGATGCTTTCTTCATAGGTATGGTGACTCTCGTCCTTCCATTCATCATTCTAGCCTTGCTCTGGATATAATCTCTGTGTTGTCTCCTAGAATTATATGCAGAGTGATTTCTTTTTGAAAGATATGGTGGTGGGATGTGTATTCTATCTGTGCAAATGAATGTCGTTGGCATTTCAAATGATTTCAATTTAGTTTGTTTAATGCTCCTTCATGTTGAAGTGTTTTGGTTGTGACCGGGGTGGATAATGGTTATTATTGCTCCTTGCTGTTGATATTTTATGGAAAATTTATTTTGTTTTTACAAATGTCTCATGTATAATCCTAGAGGTTCTTTTAGTAAACAAAAAAATGGAACTATCGAGTTCTGGGTTCTCTTTGTGGTTATTCTACCTCCTGCTCCATTCATGAAAAATTGTGGCCTTGTCGAGATGCCATTACACATTTTGAATGAATACAAAGTTAGGTTTTACCTTGTGGCCACCTTGGAAGCTACTGTATCGAACCTTATTGTTAAAATTGTTGAAGGTTTTGGTTTCATGTTACAAACCTTGCTTGCCGAGTTGTCTCACCCACCTGGCTGTTCAAACACTATTCTCCCTTGTCGTACCTGTTGTAAACTTAAACTTGGGTTTGAATGGGTTATATGTTGACCTGACAGTTGAGAGATTTTATGCTTGCATACCTCCTTGGTCCATTGGATGATTACCTACATGAGTTTTTGCGTTTTGAAGCCTTTATAGTGAATAAAATAAGAAGAACACTAGGGTTTTGAACCCGACCTGTCATATAACAAATACTTGAAATAGATACCAACCTCGTATGTTGACTAATTTTTGGCCTTGTTACATTCCATTGCACGCTTGATGTGGTCTATTTTACTATATGGAAATTATTATGTTGATACTCCATCATATGAAAAGAACTCTGCAAAATAAAGGAAATGATTTGTACAGTTGGAAGAAATTCGTTATAGTTGTTTTGGCTCGGTGATGTTTGGAGTCAGTTGATTTTTAAATAAAAGGAAGAGTGCCCAGATAATAGAATAAAGGGTTTCGAACCAGTCCATTATGTAACAATTGAAATTGGTTGATGTAAATGTTAAGTTAGATGGCATGCTATTCTTCTCAGCCTCTTCATGTTTGTTCTAAGCGCTCTATGTATGATCGTTGATAGTTGGAATTATGGAAAGCTTGTGTATAAATTGTGTTGATGTTCGAAGAAGAAAGATAGGAATTGACTGGCTGAGTTTGAAAGTCCTAGAGTTTTTCTTTGGGTTTGATATAGAAGTTGCTGTGTCTTTAACTTTGAGATTGCCTACAGTTTAAAATGTTTTTTTTGACAGTTAAGGGTATGCTATTTTATTTAATGGAACAATGTCCATTTCATTTCCCATTCATTATACCATTTTTCGCCCCTTACAAGCCCACCATCTTCCCAGATTCATTTTAATTCCTTGTTCTGTTATTGTAAATGACATTTCAAAAGAAATAATAAAAAGGAGAAGGAAGTGAATGGTGTTTAAATTGGAAATGGAAATATTGTTTTGATATGGAAATTGCATCTATGTTGCTTGAACAATATCTGCTGGTGGTCCTCGTCCATGCTACCACTTTTCGTTCATTACCAACCCTTCATCTTCCCAAAAAACCTATCGTTTCATGTTCAATAACAATTAATTATTGATTTCAGTAATATGATGAATGGATTGATTGCATGTGCTTCTATTGAGGATGATAGAGCCAACCTTTGATTTTATTTAGGTAGGGTTGATGCATGGACTGTCAAGATTTTTTATAACTAATTGGAACACTGATTCATGATGATCTTTTTCAGCAGAGGCAGTAAGGGAAGAGGTAACATAGGCAGTTAGGGCAGAGGTAACATAGACAACCAGGGCAGAGGTAATAGAGGCAGTAAGGGAAGAGGTAACAAAGGCAGGGGAATTTGGCAAAGGGGTCATAGAAGACCTCGATTCTCCATACATTTTGATGCTGAACCCCATGAATTGAACCATATTTTCCAAGATGGGTTCTTTAACCTAGTAGGCCAAGGGATCCCCCAGCCCTAAACTAATCGAATGCCCTTCCAAGCACATCAAAACTTTTCCGACATCTCAATCCCTCCTCATGTATCATTGCGACCAAAATCGCCTGCCAACAATGGTTGGCAAGAGATTGTCCACCAACATGTTGTTCGTCACCACAGTTGGCCTACTGATTCTTTTGCTTTACCCCCTCCACCACCAAAGAATCAAATTTCCCAAGATGATCATGTTGTCTCACCCGTGCAGTCATCACATGCTAGTAAAATATTAAAAATAGATGTCTCCGAGCCTGTGAAGGACAAGGGAAAAGGAATAGCCACTCACTCCAGCTTATCCAATGATCTAGATTTAGGAGCATAAAAAAATGATTAACATACTGAATACGATAAAAATAAAGATACAAAGAACAACACAAATATTCAATGAACAATATCTTCTATTGAATAAATGAAATAGGCTAAAACTGTAAAACTACTGAATTGAAACACTTGCTCAAATGGTGGTAGCTATCTTTGAGAAGAGATGTGGCTGCTACATGCATCCGTTTGAGCAGAATGATTAATATATATCATTTTAGGAGACTTTTAGAAGGTCTTTTGATGGTTTATTACTTCGATGTGAGAATGACGAAGAAGCACACAAATTGTTATAGGAAATTCATGGTTCACTAGTTTCTATCATTCTAATGCAGGTGGCCATTTTTCTGCTAAATCTACCGCCTTTAAAATCATAAGAATGGTTACTATTGGCCTTTGATATTTATAGATTCCTATAAATTCACAAGATCTTGTGATAAATGCCAAACTTTGTTGGGAAGGGAATGTCTTTCTCTTCTCCATGCCTTTATAACCCTCACGTCCTGTGATTTCTTTCTAAATGTGGGGCCTAGACTTGGTCCTATCAATCCTCCTCCTGGCCTTCCATAGTGGCATATTTTAATTGATATTTCATATGTGACAATGATGCTGAATGTTCTATTGCTTACTTCCCTGCATTATTGTGATTGTCATTAAGTGCTCTGCAAATAATTTAAAATAAGCATAATTGTTTAAGCACAGGACAACTGATTCACCCCCCCTCTCAGTTGTCCAACACATTCATGGTATATTGCGTTCATGTTGTTGATTATATTTGGTGGACAATAGTTATGTTTATGCAATTGTTAGAAGTCAATCCAATCCTTGCAAATAAGAACTTGTTAGAAATGAATATGGAACATGTTGTATCATGGCGCTGGTATAAAAGTATGGATAAGAGGGGTTTCCGTTTCAATTTTTCAAAATAGAAGTGTTATGTTGGATTTGAATTAAATTTGATTAATGTAAAATGACGAAGTTGGATGTATTACACCCTAGCTATGGTTGATAGAAATTAATGAGTGGGTGGAGAAGCGACATGCATTTACTGCACATCATTCTTACTCCACCTCGAGCTCACCACCCTCACCTTGTCGCAAATTTGGTTTCTCTGGTTAGTTTGCTTCCATTTTGCTTGGCCATTGGAGAATAGTGGTGGTCTTTGGTTCTTTTCAGCACTTTCCTCACAGGTATGGTGACTCCCGCCCTTCCATTCATCATTCTAGCCTCGCTCTGGATAGGATCTCTGTGTTGGCTCTTAGAATTTGTATGCAGAGTGATTTCTTTCTAAAATATATGAAGGTTGGATGTGTATTATGTCCATGCAAATGAATTTGGTTGGTGTTTCAAATGATTGCAAGTTGGTCTGTTTAATTCTCCTTCATGTTGAAGTGTTTCGGTTGCGCCTATGGTGGATAATGGTTATTATTGATCCTTCTTGTTGATATTTTATGGCAAATTTATTTTGTTTCCACCCATGTCTCGTGTATAATCCTAGAGATGTTTTTGGTAAAAAAAATGGAACAGTCAGGTTATGGGTTCTCTTTGTGGTTATTCTACCTACTGCTCCATTCACGAAAAAATTGTGGCCCTATCGAGATGCCATTCCACAGTTTGAATGAATACGAAGTTGGGTTTTACCTCGCGGCCACCTTGGAAGCTACTGTATTGAACCTTGTTGTTAAAATTGTTGAAGGTTTTGGTTTCATGTTACAAACCCCACTTGCCAAGTTGTGTCACCCACTTGGCTATTTAGACACTATTCTCCCTTGACGTGGTTGTTGTAAACTTGAACTCGGGTTTGAATGGGTTATATGTTGACCCGATGGTTGAGATATTTGATGCTTGCATATATCCTTGGTCCATTGGCTGATTAGCTACAGGAGTTTTGACATTTTGAAGACTGTATAGTGAATAAAATAAAGAGAACACCAGGGTTTCGAACCCGGTCTGTCACATAGAAAATACTGGAAATAGATACTAGCCTTGTATGTTGACTAGTTTTTGGCCTTCTTACACTCCATTGCACGCTTGATGTGGTCTATTTTAATATATGGAAATGATTCTGTTGACACTCCATCATATGAAAAGAACTCTTCAAAACAAAGAAAATGATTTGTACAGTGGGAAGAAATTTGTTATAGTTGTTTTGGCTCGGTGATGTTTGAAATCAATTGATTTTTAAATAAAGGAAGAGTGACTGGATAATAGAATAAAGGGTTTCGAACTAGTCCATTGTACAACAATTGAAATTGGTTGATGTAAATGTTAAGTTAGATGGCATGTTCTTCTTCTCATCCTCTTCATGTCTGTTCTAAGCGCTCTATATATGATCATTGATAGTTGGAATTATGGTTAGTCTGTGTATAAATTGTGTTGTTGTTCGAAGAAGAAAGATAGGAATTGACTGGATGAGTTTGACAGTCCTGGAGTTTTTCTTTGGGTTTGATATAGAAGTTGCTGTGTCTTTAAATTTGAGATTGCCTACAATTTAAAATGTTTTTTTGGCAGTTAAGGGTATGTTATTTTATTTAATGAAACAATGCCCATTTCATTTCCCGTTCATTATACCATTTTTCGCCCCTTACAATCCCACCATCTTCCCAGATTCATTTTAATTCCCTGTTCTATTATTGTAAATGACATTTCAAAAGAAATAATAAAAAGGAGAAGGAAGTGACTGGCGCTTAAATTGGAAATAGAAGTATTGTTTTGATATGGAAGTTGCATCTATGTTGCTTGAACAATATCCGTTGGTGGTCCTCGTCCATGCTACCACTTTTTGTTCATTACCAACCCTTCATCTTCCCAAAAACCCTATCATTCCCTGTTCAATAGCAATTAATTATTGATTTGAGTAATATGATGAATGTATTGATTGCATGTGATTCTATTGAGGATGATAGATCCAACCTTTGATTTTATTTAGGTAGGGTTGATGCATGGAATGTCAAGCGTTTTCATAACTAATTGGAACATTTCTTTAGGATGAGCATTTTCAGCAGAGACAGTAATGGTAGAGGTAACATAGGCAGGGGAAATTGGCAGAGGGGTCATAGAAGGCCTTGGTTCTCCATACATTTTGATGCTGACCCCCATGAATTGAACCATCTTTTCCAAGCTGGGTTCTTCAACCTAGTAGGCCAAGGGATCCTCCAGCCCCTACCTGAAACACGGCCCTTCCAAGCACATCAAAACGTTTTCGACATCTCAGTCCCTCCTCATGTATAATTGCGACCAAAACCGCATGCCAACGATGGTTGGCAAGAGATTTTCCACCATTCTGTTGTTCATCACCACGGTTGGCCTACTGCTTCTTTTCCTTTACCCCCTCCACCACCAAAGAATCAAATTTCCCAAGTTGATCATGTTGTCTCACCCGTGCAGTCATCACATTCCAGTAAAAGATTAAAAACAAATGTCCCCAAGCCTATGCAAGACAAGGGAAAATGAATAGCCACTCACTCCATATCATCCAAATAATCTTCCAAATATATGTCTTCTTGCCTTCATATTAAGGATGATTGTTCTTATGTTATCAATGCAGTTCAGCCTCAAGGCTCCAACCAGCCAAACACTGTCACAAAAAACTCAAAAGGAGACATCAGTGAAAAGAGGCCAAATGCCTCTCATAATAAATATGGTTCTTGAGAGTGTTTAATGATATTTTTTTTTTTTATGTTAAAGACGATATTTTTACTTTGAAAAAGTTTTGGACATCAAGCATATGTTTAGGTAGTTTTTTGGGACAACATGGATATGATACTTTTGGATATGGTCATATTATATTTTGCTGATATTTAAAATATTTGATCATAATAATGAAAATGAGAGTTACAAGGAGGATATATTTGGAATCAAATGATTGAGTTTTATATTTTATTGTTTGATGATTATTAAAATAAATAATTGGGAGTCACAAGGGGTCCCACCTATTTAGTTATTAATAATTAATACCTTTATTTATATATACTATTATTACTTGTCTCAACTAATTTGTTAAGTTAATTTGACTTAACTAAAGAAAGGTAGTTGAACTACCCTAACTTATTGAGAAGGAATAAAATCTCAACGAGAAGAAGAGACAAGGGGGAGAGAATAGAAGGATAACTACATCCATAAGGTTTTCTCTATACTAGTGAGATACTTTCAACTTTCATTCATTTTGAGTTTACTAGAAGGCTTAATCGTATTGATGACAACAGGGTCTTATTGAAGGCAACATGATTCAAAAACTGAATCACATATTTTAACATCTTGTTTTAAAGGTGTATGATTTATCTTTGGCAGTCTGTGTATTTTTGTTTGTGCATGAATTGAATTTCATGATCGATAAAGAATACCTTGCAGAGTCAAGTGACAACATTTTGTGGCAAGTCGATCCAGATCTTTAGCTTCAACTTTCTTCTTGTTAACAAAGTCTTTTTTTATTGTGGCCATCGAAGGCTTCTAAATTTGATTTTGGTCCCTACCCTCGCAATGGGTTGTAGAGACAACTCATTTTTGTATATCAAAATGAAAAAAAATGAAAAATCAGATTACCGTTTCAGTCTCACACATGTGTTTTAATGATCCGGTTCATTCTTTTGCTTTTATCTCCATGTATGCATTTGTATAATTTTTGTACACATTCATGTAACTTTGTTTAAGTTTATTTCTTTTACACTGTTATATTTAACACATAAAACCAACCTTGATCCTTTGTACTTAATACTTGTGGATTAAACGATTGTTTTTTGAGTCTATAAACACCGGGTAACATTCCCGACTATCTTGTCTTAGCCCAACAATATCTGAAAATGCTTGAGTAAGGTTTTTCATACATTTTCCTCAACATTTATTTGGCGACCATACTAGGGAGATCTTCCATATCTCTCTCGTTGATTGTATTCACGATTATCTTCAAATTTTTCTGTTTTGTCTAAATACTCCTGGACTGATTTTTTCCATGACAATACGTGTTACAAGATAACCCAATATTGGAAATGGTCTGAACGACCAAACTAACATTGCTTTGAACTTATTCAACACTATTTTAGAAATTGCTAGTACTCATGTCGAACTTGAACGCTCTTGGGAAATAATTGAACGAGATATAAGTATCCATGAACGCTGGGAAGCCAGGCAAAGGCAACCCCAAAATCAACAATAACCTCTCTTTTCCTAAATCCTTGGTTTTTCTTTTCATGTCCTCAAATCCTTGCACGTCTCTCTCAAAGAGGATTGCCCCGTGAAACTACTCCTATTTTTGAAATAGGAAGGAGGAATATTTTTCTTTCAACCCAAGAAAGTTCTCTAAGGAGAAATTTGTTTGATTCTTCTAGTTCACCTTAATCACTTATACCTATTACCTTCAACATGACATTTGCGGGTAGTGGTAGTGGAACCTAAGGTGCCTCCTCCTCCCAACCTTCCGCTTCGTCATTAATTAGTAGTATATACATCCATTAGGCCCCCGTTCAATCCACTACCAATCTGACTAAAGTGATAAAGAAATATGGGCTTTTACAGTTTGAATAAGATGCTATGACCACCCCATGGCATGTATCTTCCCCCTTGAATCTGGCACCTGCTACTCATCCATTACCGAAGTTTAATGAGCATCTACCTAAGTTCTCGGGAAATAATACTGTTACTAAAAATGAACACCTAGTAGCATTTTCTAATGCTTGTCATAAAATTGGGGCTAATGATAATGACACTTGCATGCATCTATTTGTCAACTCTCTCGAAGGGAAAGCTACGACAAATTTCTTTGACCTTCCTCCCAAAATTCTTTCCACATGAGAAGAATTGGTTTATTGGTTCAAGTCCACTTATGGACAGTCCAAGAGTCCAGCTGAGCAGTTAAGGGAATACAACAACATTTCCTATAAAAATGGTGAAGCCATTAAGTCTTTTAATATTCGCTTCACAAAATTATACAATCAAATCCATGAACTAATCTGCCCCAAAATCAAGCCACTTTCATGCATTATTATAATGTGCCACCTTCCCCTTATCGTCATAGAATCGAAGAAAAGGATATTGACAATCTTGGTTCCGCTCTTCATACTTGTATAGAATATGAGGAGCAACTCGAAAGAACGGGTCTCCCTAAAGGGGACTCGGTCAAGCAAACAAATATGTTTGCCTTCCTACAACTCATGTAGCATATGAATAATAGGATGATAGCCTACGAACGAAAGGGAAGTGTTTCTTCGCCCACACMTATCACATATTCTTCTTCCTCAATGCCTTTTAGGAATACTAACGAAAATAATTTTCAGCCAAAGGCCATTATGTCTCACAGTTGGTGTAACTTCCGTGAAGAAAATCACGAAGAAAGTACTTGTGAAGTTAAGAAAAATACCATAGATAAGATCTTTGGTAAAAGGCCCGATACCACAATCATTGTTCTAGGTTTGGTTGAACTAGAGGATGTTCCCGAGTGATGAAGGCATTTGTGCTTTCATACAAAATGAACCATTTAAGCCCAAGGAAATCATATTCATTGAAGATGATAAATTTTCTAAAGGCTTGACTCCTCTCGAAAGTTCATTTTCGTCGAGTGATGTAAGCAACAAAGAGACACGTAAGGAAGAGGATTCGAAAAGGAAAGTGGGTGATACCATTTCCCTGAACCTTAGGACACCTAAATCTTCAAATATCGTTAAACTAGGTGCCCAATATTTTGATGAAGAAAAGGCAAAATTCACATAACTACTCCATGAATTTCAATATGTTTTTGCATGGTCATACGAGGATCTTTGTGGTTTTGATCTTTCTCTCATACAACATGCCATTCCTATCAAGGAAGGGGTAAAACCAATTAGGCAAAAACAAAGACCTATTAACCATGGACTCGAAGCTACTATTAGGAAAGAGTTGGAAAAATTATTGAAAGCTGGTATAATATTTCCAGTTAAGTATTCTGAATGGGTTTCAAATCTGCTTCTTATTCAGAAGACTATTGGTCAGATCATATTATGTGTCAATTTTAGCACATTGAACACAGCGAGTGTCAAATATCATTTTCCTCTCCCTAATATGGAAATGATTTTACAATAGGTTGCATGGTCACAGATGATGTCCTTACTTAATGGCTTTTTCTGGGTATAATCAAATCAAGGTAAAAAGGACTGATAGATATAAAACCACATCTACTACACGTTGAGGCACATTTTCTTATGAACGTATTCCTTTTGGATTGTCTAATGCAGGTGTCGCCTTTCAAAGAGCTATGCAAATAGATTTTGACGATCTGATCAGAAAAATTATCCAAGTTTATCTTGATGATTTGACTGTCTATTCAAAGAATCGGTTGGATCATTTTGGTCATCTTAGAAAAGTTCTCATGCATTGAAAAAAAATTGGCATTTCTTTAAATCATTCCAAGTCTATTTTCAGTGTCATGAAGGGCAAGCTCCTTGGTCATTGTTTTTGATTCAGGAATAAGCATTGATCTTGAAAGAATTACTGCAATTCTAAACCTTCCTACCCCCACCTCCAAGAAAGAAGTCCAAGATTTCATGGGCATTATCAATTTTGTCTGTAGGTTTGTTCCTGATTTTGCTGTCATGGTTAAACCAATTCATAATCTTTTGAAGAAAGATCGTCCTTTTTCATGGACATATGACATAAAAAATGATTTTCTTAGGATTAAGAAAGCAATCAGTTTCGCACCGGTTTTGGCGAAATCAGATTTTGAGAAATATTTTATCATATATACCAATGCTACTGAGGAAGCAATTTCTGCTATCCTCTTACAAAGTGATGACCAAAACAACTAAAAACATGTAGCATAGATGAGCCAAAGTTTACCAGATGATGAAATTAAGTACTCTTATATTGAAAAATATGCTTTTTCTCTTGTTAAGGCTATAGATAAATTTTACCACTTTATTTTAGGCAAACATACGCATGTAAGAGTCCCCTTGCCTGCTGTCAAGTTTCTTCTCTCACAAAATTATCTTTCATGAAAACTTTCACATTGGCTTGCCAAAATTCAGGAGCATGATTTAACCATCATGACTTAAAAAATGATCAAGGGATGAGACTTACCCTTCACTTAGCTGAGCACCATGAACTAAGTGAAGAACTTGATGATCAAGATAATCTTCTTTCAGCTCTATTCTATATGGAAAATCAAAATCTTTCTATAGCTGAACATACTTGCTATAGAAATCTGGTGTATTACTTGCAACATCAAAAGTGCCCAGATAACTTAGATTCTCACCAGAGAAGGAGACTCCACCTTGAATCTTCCAGGTATATCATTTTGGGAGACTTTTTAAGAAGGTTTGC
>SNQJ01S0016677.1:4304-25461 GCA_010110895.2 Picea sitchensis
GGGGGGGTCCATAATGGAATGGTATTATCATGGGGCCCACTGCTATTGTGTCGCCTCCTATGATGTCTTCTCCCCTGCCATATGTTCTCCACTTGTCTGCGTGACATGGCCCACTTCCTTTCTCTCCTCCTCGTCCTTCAACATCTGTCCCACTCCCTTTCGCGTCATCCCACCATAACTGGCATGTTCCCCCCTCTATCAATTTTATCCCGTCACCTTTTCTCTATTTCTTGTATCCTCCCTCTTTCCATGTGTCTCACCCTTGTGATCTCCCCGGTCACTCCCCTTCCCCTTTCCATGTCGAGCATGCCAAATCATCCCCGCCTAACCTTCGTTCATGCACCATCATGTGCCCCCCCATCGCCCCTACCTACAAATATTTCCAAGAAGACGGTTGGCATATACATGTGGCACCGTGAGAAGACCTCCACATCCCAAAAGGCAGAATTGATCAAGGTTGTTCCTGATCCCAATGAAGTAGTTATTGAAATTGTTGTTGGTGGTTAGACATCGTTTCCACTATAAATGGAAAGTCCAGCAAAGGATTAAATGCATGTCGATTCATTCAGAGGGTTGTCAAGAGTCTGATTGTGTCTGTCATAAGTGCACGATCATTCAGAGACTACATGCACAGACTACCAGTAGACATGCAGACGAAATTTTTTTAATGCAGTATCTTATTTTCGTTGTTGTTGTTTTTCTTTGAGTATATGTAGGCAATTTTTCCATTTTCTAAGTTGTCGATGGTTGAGCTAGGATCCCGATTGTAAAGTTTTGATGAAGCACTGGTTGCTCTGGTTATGTATTGACACTTGAGACTTCTTGTCTAATGAATGTCAGCCTCTTTCCATCTCTTTGTTAACATTGTGTTAGAACCTCTTGGAATTGGAGGATCCAGTCAAGTTGCGTTGTTATAGGATGATGTAGGTTGGATCACTGTAATAGTTGCATTGTTTCTAATCAGTTATTGTATTTTCTCAACGCTGGATGACTTGGAATTGGAAGATCCAGTCAAGTCATCTTTCATTTCCCTTGAAAATTTGAACCAAGAGGATCTTGTCTTTTAAGTTTTTCCTCCTCAAGCTATCGAAAGGTCTAATGCCCAAATTGGTCTTGTTCACTCCTCCTACCAAGTCTTCCATCTGTTCATTTTATAATCAACCCACTAACGGAAGTTAGATCAAGACCTCTTCCATTTTTACATACTAGGATCGGTTTTCTGAATTAAAGCGATATTTTCCTGGGTCTCTATCCATTCAACCACCCCCATTAAATTATTTGTGACATAAACTAATGGGCGTTGGGCTCTGATTCTGCCGCAATCTAGGAGTGACTTCTAACGCTAACATTTTTGGCGCCGCTGCCGGGGACGAAGTTGAATATTTTCATCGGGATTGAACGACAACGATTAACTGATTCTGAAGGTGCATCAGATATCATAACTATTGAGATTTCTACTTTGCACCTGGTGACTCCACTGAAGTGAATCCGCTGGGTGACTCCATTTATGTGAACCCACAAGTGACTCCATTGTTTCAATCATGGCTTCCAGAGGCAGACATACAAGGTCTACTTCTCATCTACTGTTAGCGCCACCTGAAGCTGACCCAGAGAAGATTATCAGAAAGGGAAATTCCTATGAAGGAGGTACTTCTACTGCTAAACTAGGTATTTATGATGATTTTCATGATTTTATAGAAACTCCAACGCCTTCATCTTATCCTATTTATTTACCTTATGTTGGAGCTTCCTGTAGTCTAAATTTTGGGAGTGTTCCTACTGAGTTTTCTCCTCCTGGTCTTGAATTGGTAGGAGAAACCCTTGTCACTCCCCTCTCCCCCGAGGTGGTACCCTAGTTCATACCCAACACCTCTGAATATTTTCCTACCCTGGGTTTTACCACCCCTTCTCCTATTACTACTGTTGTTGAAGCAAGGGAAACTTTTGTTCCTTTTAGCCTGCAAGCTTGTTCTCTAAATTCCCTGTTGTTCCCCTCCCATCCTGTAAGCTCAATTCTTGTCTTTCCGACTCAAACCTCATCTCCTCCTGGTTCTCCTACACCTATTGTTCCTATGGCAGGTGCTAATCCCCCTCTAAACAAAATGTATGCCATAGTGGCTGCCAGATATGCCCCCTTAATCCTACCTCAACCTATGAATCCTCTCCCTACTAGAGATTACTTGAAATATATGCCTAAATTCACTGGGGAAGAGGACATAACTACGAAAGAGCATCTTGCTTCCTTCTACAGTTACACGGACAACCTGAACATTGAAAATGAAGATGTCTAGATGAGAATCTTCGTCCAGAGCTTTGATGGTGAGGTGAGGAAATGGTTTAGGGGACTGGCCCCTGGATCTATTGTTGGGATTGAAGCTCTAGATAATTCTTTCCTAAGGCAGTGGGGAGATAAAAAAGATTTCATGTATTACATGATAGAGTTTGGGTCCTTGAAGAAAAAGGAAGGAGAGTATGTCTCTGACTTCTCCAAAAGATTCAATAAGATGTATAATAAGATCCCTGCTGAGATAAAACCCACCGAAGCCTCTGCTAAAATCTCTTATGCTAGTGCATTCAACCCTGATTTCTGCCTTCTATTGAGAGAGAGAAGAGCTACCTCCCTAGATCAAATGCAAGATGCGGCCATAGAAGTAGAATCTAATGTATTGGCAGTTGACAGACTAAGAAATAAGACTAATGCAGACAGAAAAAAGGGAAGATCTGAAGCCTCGACTTTTGGACCCTCTATGCCTCACCCTTAATTGGATGAATTGACCAAGATAATGAAGTCTTTGTCTGCAGAGATGGAGAAAATGAAGGTAGAGGGGAAGCAAACATACAAAAATCCTCAAAATACCGAAAACAAAGGAAATTTCAGGAGGCCAAATAATGCTCCCCGGATTATGTAAAGGGACCAAAGGGGAAGAGATAGAGAAGATCAGAAGATCTGGGCCCCTCTTCAAAATAATTTTGTAGCTAATGATGAAGAAGTGGAAATAGACGGGCCTGATCCTGAAATCCACTATTTCAGAGATACTCCTTTTCCTCATCTCACTCAATCAACATACGAGGAATATCTCATAGATAGTCAACTAAATGAGTTGAGCAAGGGAGACAAGGCTAGCAGTAGCCAAAACAAGTATAACCTAATATCCAAGAAGACGATAGGAGTACCTGATGTTCCTGAAAAGCTCACTAGAACAGAGAAACCTGCTAATGAAGTAGAAGACAACAACAAAGGTAAGAAGGCCCAACCTCTCTCCCCAATGGTCCAGATTCATGTTCCTAAAGTAAGGGAAATCCCAAAGCTCGCATCCTCTTTTAACTTTGAGCATGAAATTCAAAAAATCAAAATCCCTATGCCCCTCTCAGAACTGATCAAACATGAAGTGTTCAAAAAATGCTTCTCCGAACTATTACAGTCTGAAACCTCATGCCATCCCATAGACTCAATCAATTTTCAAGATGAAAAGCCTGCAATCATCCTAGGTCCTATGGTAGAAGACAGAGATGATTCATCCGCTCCCTTCTACACATCCTTGAATGTACATGACAAGGTGTTGCATAATTGTTTGATGGATTTAGGGGCTTCCCACAACCTCATGCCCAAAACTGTCATGGAAGAGTTAGGACTAGAAGTCACCAGAGCCTATCATGACCTCTATTCCTTTGACTCCAAGAAAGTTCAATGTCTAGGAGTCATCAAATATCTGGTTGTGACCTTGTTTCAGCTGCCCATGAAAAGTGTGGTCATGGAAATTGTAGTGGCTGATGTTCCCCCCAAGTTTGGTATGTTGTTATCAAGATCCTGGATAAAAAGACTTGGGGGAACCCTGCAAATGGACCTAACTTATGCCACTATTCCAGTGTTTGGGGGGGAACATAGGAGACTGTACAGAGAAGCCCAGTTGGCCTGCATAAACAGTGATGAAGCCAATCCTACCAACCATCCTATCTTTGCTCTTGACACTGATTTAGGTTATAGTTTACTACAACTCACTAACACTCTCGAGCCTCCCATAAAACTCAGAAGTTAGCTCACTACTTCTCATGAAATTTCTCCCCCCATCACCTCTGTCTAGAAAATTTTCTTTAATGGAGCCTCTTCCAGGGAAGGCATTGGTGCCAGAGTGTTTTTTGTGTCACCTGCTTAGGAAACCATATCTCTGACATACAAGCTAGAGTTTGAGACAACCAATAATGTGGCAGAATATGAAGCTCTTGTTTTAGGTTTAAGAGCTACAAAATAAATGGGGATTCAAGAGATAGCAGTGTTAAGAGATGCAGAATTGATAGTCCAGCAGATTAGAAATGTTTATTAGGCCAAGCATCCTCGACTCAGGAGTTACAAAAATGAGGTATGGGACCTAATCGACGGTTTCTTCTCAACATTTAACATTTCATTCATTCCAAGAGAGAAGAACATTGTGGTTGATTCTATAGCTACATCAGCAAGCAGTTTCAAAGTGCCCCTGCCACCGAAATTGAGATATGATGTAGAAGTAAAATGCAGGCCCTCCATACCTGACAATGTTAAGCATTGGAAGGTGTTCGAGGATGATCTTGAGATAAAAATATTCTTGGATACTGTCAAAGAATTTTCAGCGCTGCATATTGATCAAGACCCTGTTTGCGAAGCAAAGCTTGATGATGGTAGTTTTCTGAGTAAGATTGTAGAGCGTGACATTATGCAGCTACCCAAAACTCATATTCCAAAGGGACTAGTTCCTTTGGAAATTCTTTTTGACAAGAATTATGTAGCATTAAAGGGGAAAATCTCAGATGATGATGTTGATACAACTCAGTGCAATTTTGGCACCGAGAATGAACTCAAGTTTGTCAAATTGTCAAGAAGCCTGACAAAGGAGCAAAGGGCCGAATACGTTGAATTATTGAGGGAGATTGTGGATGTTTTCGCCTGGACCTATGAAGACCTCAAAACTTATGACACTTCTGTCATCGAGCATAAAATCCCATTGAAAGAGGAGGCAAAGCCATTTAGGTAGAAGCTAAGACATATCAATCGTATGTTGCTGCCAATCATGGAGAGAGAGGTGAAGAAGATGCTACATGCCCAGATCATCGTGCCATTGAGATATTCATAATGGGTGGCCAACCTGGTCCCAGTGAGGAAGAAGAATGGGGAAATCAGACTTTGTGTAGATTTTAGAAACCTGAACATGAGCTCAAGGAAGGACAATTACCCCTTGCCAAAGATGGAACATATATTGTAGAGGGTGACAGGAGCATCTAGGATTTCCATGATTGATGGCTTCTCTAGCTACAATCAAATATTTGTTCTTCCTGAGGACAGAGAAAAGACAACGTTTACCACTCCATGGGGCACATTCATGTATGCTAAAATTCCCTTTGGATTGATGAATGCAGGGGAAACTTTTAAGCGAGCCATGGACATAGATTTCATCGGGGAAAAGGATAAATTTGTGGTTATCTATCTGGATGACATCACAATCTTTTCCAAATATGATAAAGAACATTGTTGTCATCTCAGGAAGGTTTTTATGAAATGCAGGAGTTTTGGCCTTTCATTGAATCCCAAAAAATATTTGTTCGCCATGAAGGAGGGAAAGTTACTAGGCCACATAGTATCAGCAGTAGGAGTCAAGATTGATCCTAGAAGAATTGAACCAATCCAAGCCTTGTCAATCCCAAGATCTAGGAAAGAAGTCCAGTCTTTCCTTGGTAAAATTAATTTTTTAAGGAGGTTTGTTTCTAACTTTCCTGAGATGGTAAAGCTCATAACAACCATATTGAGAAAGGGAAATGAAGTAAGGTGGAATTTTAAGTCTCAAAATTCCTTTGAGAAGATAAAGAAAGCCTTGACTAAATCTCCTGTGCTTATCAGTCCCGATTACTCAAAGGATTTCCTTATTTTCTCCTTTGCTTCATCTGACACAATGGATGTTGTTTTACTACAAAACATGATGTTGGGATGGAGCATCCTATTGCCTATTTTAGCAGAGCATTAAGGGATGTTGAGGTCAGGTACACCATCATGGAGATGCAGGCCTATGCCCTGAAGAAATCTCTCAAATATTTTAGAGTCTATGTCCTACAGTCAAAAATCATTGCCTATGTTCCCTCAGCTGCTGTGAAGGACATTTATGTTCAGCCTGACATAGATGGGAGGAGGAGTAAATGGATAGCCAAGATCCTTGAGTTTGATCTGGAGATAATGCCTACCAAATTGATGGCCTCCTGATGGCTTACTGATGGAAATTAAAAAATTTTGAGGGTAAGTTTCATCAATGAATGCTCAGAAAACTAGCAGGATCGGCTATCTAATGCAGACCCTCAAGCAGAACCCCCATTGGCGCAATGTCCTTGTTACAGGGATGTCATATATTTTCTACAAGAGTTGCAGCCTCCTGATGGCCTGCAAAAGAGCAAGGAAAGGGATATAAAGCTCAAAGCAGTGAAACACTGCCATGTTGATCAAGTTTTATATTGGAAAGACCCCCTGGGGGTGCTTTTAAAATGTATGAATCCATAAGAGGCTCAAATAATCATTGTTGAATTTCATTTCATCCTATGTGGAGGGCACTATTTCTAGAAAACCACAGCCTACAAAATCCTCAGGGCTGAGTACTACTGGCCCACCTTATTCACTGATGTTTGTAGAGAGTTCAGAGCCTACATCAAATGCCAAAGGTTCTCAGGGAAGCAACATCTTAAATATCTACCCTTAAAACTTGTGGTTGTTTCGGGACCTTTCTAGCAGTGGGGCCTAGACTTTATTGGGGAGATCCACCCTGATTCCAGTGGAAAACACAGATGGATAGAATTTATCCCCACCAGGAGTGCCTCCCATAAGGTAATTATTGGGTTCTTGGAGGACCTCATCACAAGATTCGGTTGCCCAAGCAAGATTGTTACTGATAACACAACATCTTTCAAAGCTAAACCATTGGTCAAGTTCTGTGGAAATTTGGGATCAAACTGATTCACTCCACCCCATACTATCCCCAGGGAAATGGTTTTGCAGATTCCTCCAACAAAAGCTTGATAAGGATCATCAAAAGATTGTTAGAGGACAACAAAAAGGCCTAGGATTCGAAGCTAAAATTCGCTCTATGGGCCGATCAAGTGACCACAAAAATATCCATAGGTATCTCCCCTTTCCAATTGGTTTATGGGACAGAAGTTGTCTTTCCTTCTCATCTAGCCACGCCTGTAGAAAAATTCCTCCATGATTATCAAGGAGAGACTGATGATATGATTAGAAGAATCCATCAACTGGTAGAGGTCCAACAGGCCAGAGAGCAGGTGATGAACAGAGTTCAGGACCATCAGTGGAAGATCAAGCAGGCTTTTGACAGGAAGGCCAAGAAGGAAGATTTCTAGATGGGAGATCTTGTACTGAAATGATATGCTCCTAAGAAATACAAGGGAAAGCATGGAAAATTTGAAGCCCTATGGGTCGGGCCCTTCAAATAATACCTACAGGTTACGGGATTTGAAGGGTCAAGAAGTTTTCAATGGCCCTATGAATGGGCATTTCCTGAAGAGATGTTTCTCTTGAGCCACACATGGCTCTTTTGTGTTTGTAAATATTGTTTTATGTTTTTAATGCGACTCCATAGCCCAACAACAAGGCACTAAAGCTACAAAAGAGTTCTCGGCAGCCCACAGGGGGCGTGTCGTCCCCCATGGAGCCTAATGTTAGCACATAATCATGTATGGGGTGTTTTCCTAAAAGAAGTGTCCCCATGGGTGAAAAGAGAGTTTTGGAAAACCCATTTATCCCAAAGTTTTAAAGGGCTGGCGTGTTATTTTAATGTATAGGAAGATTTGGACTGGCAAGATCTTCCCACCTAGATCTATGACCAAAGTTTCATTCCAGAGCCCCCTCGTCGTTCTACCTTTAACGAAAGGGGGGGGGGTCTAGAATTGGGTGCGCATCTCTTAATGGTCAAGATTGGGGTGCCTATATCAACGATGANGGGGGGGTCCGGAATAGAATGGTATTGTCATGGGGCCCCCTCATATCGTGTTGCCTCCTATGCTATCTTCTCCCATCCCATCTATTCTCCACTTGTCTACGTGACATGGCCCACTTCCTTTCACTCCTCCTCGTCCTCCGACATCTGTCCCACTCCCTTCTGCGTCATCCAGCCATAACTGACATGTTCCCCCCTCTACTAATTTTATCAAGTCACCTTTTCTATATTTCTTGTATCCTCCCTCTTGCCATGTGTCTTGCCCCTATCGTCTTCTCGGTCACTCCCCTTCCCCTTTCCATGCCGAGCATGCCAAATCATCCCTGGCTGAACTTCGTTCATGCACCATCATGTGCCCCCCCATCGCCCTTGCCTACAAATATTTCCAAGCAGATGGTTGGCATATATAGGTGGCACCGTGAGAAGACCTCCATGTCCCAAAAGGTAGAATTGATCAAGGTTGTTCCCAATCCCAAGGAAGTAGTTATTGAAGTTTTTGTTGGTGGTTAGACATCATTTCCACTATAAATGGAAAGTCCATTAAAGGATTAAAGGCATGTCGATTCATTTGCATGGGTTGTCAGGAGTCTGATTGTGTCTGTCATAAGTGCATGATCATTCAGAGACTACATGCACAAACTTCCAGTAGACATGCAGACACAATGTTTTTAATGCAATATATCATTTTCGTTGTTGTTGTTTTGCTTTGAGTATATGTAGGCAATTTTTCCATTTTCTAAGTTGTCAATGGTTGATCTAGGCTCCCAATTGTAAAGTTTTGATGAAGCACTGGTTTCTCTGGTTATGTATTGGCACTTGAGACTTCTTGTCTAATGAATGTCATCCTCTTTCCATATCTCTGTTAAAACTATGTTAGAACCGCTCAGAATTGGAGGATCTAGTCGAGTTGCGTTGTTATAGGATGATGTAGGTTGGATCACTGTAATAGTTTCATTGTTTCTAATCAGTTCTTGTATTTTCTCAACGCTGGATGACTTGTAATTGGAATATCCAGTCAAGTCATCTTTCAGTTCCCCTGAAACTCTGAACCAAGAGGATCTTGTCTTCTGAGTTTTTCCTCCTCAAGTTGTCGAAAGGTATGATGCCCAAAGCGGTCTTTTCCACTCCTCCTACCAAGTCTTCCATCTGCTCATTTTATAATCAACCCATAGACGGAAGTTATATCAATACATCTTCTGTTTTTACATACCAGGCTCGGTTTTCTGAGTTAAAGCAATATTTTCCTGGCTCTCTATCCATTTGACCACCCCCATTAAATTATTTGTGACATAAACTGATGGGCATTGGGCTCTGCTTCTGTCACAATTTAAGAGTGACTTATCACGCTAACAACACTGACCAAAGCTCCAGTGTTAGCCAGAACAAATTTTACAAAAGTTTTTTTTTTTTTTCTTTTGCCTCAGTACACACCATTGTTGGTGTTTTGTTGCAAAAGGATGATCAGAACTTTGAAAGGTTGATAGATTATTATAGCATGAAATTGAGAGAATCCCCACTAAGGTATGACATGATGGAAAAATAGGTATTTTCCTTGGTGAAAGCTCTTAAATAATTTAGAAATTATATCTTACATTCCCATGTCATTGGTTATGTACCAAGCAATTCTGTAAAGGACATTTTGACCCAGCCCAATCTTGAGGGGAGAAGGGGGAAATGGATAGAAGTAATGTAGAAATATGACCTTGAAATCAAACCTACCAAGATGATTAAAGGTCAAGGGCTTGCAAAATTGATGGCGCATCCAAATTGTTATGTTTTGGGAATTAATTTTATTGTTGATTTATCAAAAAGTTCAGAAGATGAAACAATCCCACATATAGCCCAAAGTTTCCTTAATTCTCCTTGGTACGCTGATATTATTTATGTATTAAGAAACTTACAAGCTCCTCCCAGGTTGAGAAAAACCAAAGATAGATTTTTGAAGTTGAAAGCAGCAAAGTTTTGCTTTCTGGATGATTCTCTGTATTGGAAAGATCCAGGTGGGATTTTATTAAGTTGTATGCTAGAAGAAGAAATGAAAAATAATATCAAATAGTTTCACAAAGGTGACTGTGGGGGACATCATTATTGGAAGAATACTGTGCACAAAATACTAAGGGAAGGGTTTTATTGGCCTAATATTTTTTCTGATGTATACAAGGAAGTTTTGAGTTGTCATGAATGCCATATATTCGATGGAAAAATAATGTTGCAGCCTCTACCTTTAAAGCCTATCTCTATTGAGGCATCATTCATGCAATGGGGTCTTGATTTCATTGGGGAAATTTATCTACCATCCTCTGCTCAACATAGGTGTATTATGACAGCCACAAACTACTTCATCAAATGGATTGAATCAATCCCAACAAGGAAATACACCGATACTATGATCATTCAATTTTTAGAAAGTAATGTTTTGTTTGGATTTGGTTGTCCAGTCAAGATCATCACTGATAATGCAACGACATTCAAATCCAACAAAATGGAGAGATTATGTAGTGACTATAATATAAATCTTGGTCATTCCATTACTTATTACCCACAGGGTAATGGGTTGGCTAAGTCATCTAATAAAATATTGACCAATATTATTAAGAATATTCTACAGGAGAACCAAAAATCTTGGCACAAAAAGCTAATATATGCACTATGGGATGACATAATTACCACTAAAAGGTCTATTTCCACATCACCTTTCCAGATCATATATGGTTCAGAGGAAGTTTTTCATATCTCATCAGGACATCTAGTGATGATACTGATGAAAGAAAAATAATCTGAAACCAATGATGTTTCAAGAAGAATAAACCAATTAATCCATGTACAACAAATGAGAGAATAGGTCTTCAATAAATCACAAATGCACTGGGATAAAATGAAAAGAGGTTTTGATAGACACACTAAGGAATATGATTTCAAGGTGAATGACTTGGTACTGAAGTGGGATGAAAGGAATGAAGACAAAGGGAAACATGGGAAGTTTGATCATCTTTGGCTAGGAACATTCAAGATTGATGTGTACCATGGGAACAATGCATATTTGTTGTAGGAGTTTAATGGAGATATTATTGGTGGGGGACCTGTAAATGACATTTTTCTAAAACATTATTTGGTTTAAAAAATCTTTCAATCTCTTCATGTCATTGTAAATAACCATTTTTATTTTTAGTTGAAGCATTTTGAATCAATAATCAACATAAATTTGAATCCCAAAGGGAAGGCCCTAAGTTTATGCTAAGTTTGGTTAAAGTTGTGTCAAGAAAATTTTGTAAGTGAGTTTATTTTGTCAGTTAGAATTTTCAGTCAAATAAAGCCCAATGTTTAGACACTTGGTCTACTATTCTTTGCTACCTCCATGGGAGAATAGCATCCCCATTGGAGCCAGTTGTTAGCACCATGTTTTTTATAGTTAGAGTCATAGGTTCGTCCAATTTTTAGATTCATGTCTTCGTTATTTGAAAAAACAAAGTTTTCCTAAATAAGTCATAGTTGGTGTGTCAAATTTCATGAGGTCAGTGAAAAAATAAGCTTTGGTTTGAAAAATCGAATAAGGACTTTGGATAAGAGTCAGGAAAACAGTGTAAGGATTAGTCATGTTTGAATTGTAAAGGTTTATCTTCTAAAATATCGAGTCATGTCAAAAAGGGGAAATATGTACCAAAGCCGAGTCAAGTGCTTAGGATAAAGGTCATGTCAAAAGGTATTATGAACATAATTATCTAATCATGAATTCATAAAAGTGAAAAATCATGGCACTTCTAACATTTGTACTTTGCACACTTCAAACGTTTACCCGTTTCACAAGTTTTCTATGCAAATCTTCAACCTTCTTTTGAACTTCTCAACGCCATGGATTTTCCGTCCTTTTCCATGATTTCATTCCTTATCTATTCAAGCATAAATATTGGTCACCCTTCATGCTTCTCCATCAATTTCATAATTTGTGTGTCATCCATAGGTTTTTTTCCAGCAATCTTTGGAGCCCTTCGATGCGTAAAAGTTATTTTCTTCCAGTCGTTATGTAAATCAGTTGTTTTGATTTTGCTGTGTCTCCTCCACTGTTTTCATCCATTGCTTAAAAGTATTTTTGGAGCTCGCTCCAAGCTAGATTTTTGGAACAAGGTGTTTCTTCTCACAGTCACCCTTCTTCCTTATGAATTTCCTACTGCTACACTGAGTTTTCTACTACGCCAAAAGTTTTTCAACAATTTCCTTCCGCGCCAAGTTTCCCATGGATGTTTGTTGTCACATCGGGTTTTCCCACTGCATCGAAGTTTCTGTTATTGATTTGTTTGGCATGCAAAGATTCATGTGATACCTTTTCTTGCAGTTTCTGTAAATTTCATCATTCGTATTTGCTGCATAGAGAGGGTATTACAAATAATTGTTGCGCGCTTGAAATTAATATATACCAGAACCATGGGAACTTCCCAAAGTAAAATAAAGAATGCAAGAAGTGGCAGGATTGTGAGTTTTGAACCTCAAGATTTGAAGTTAATAAATGCATACACAAAAATTAGGGTGTCTTTTGAACGAGCCAGATTTATGCATTTATGAGAAAGGATTCAAGGATATAATGCATAACTAGCTGAGTAGTTCACCCTCAATTTTAGTGGTGTCAGTGCAACAATTGCGTGAATCACTTTCAAGTAATGAAGGAAATTATGTCAGCTACAACGGAGATCCCTCTGCAGGGAAAAAATGGTTTAAAGGTATGCCTTTATACATTTCATGTTATATGGATTTCATCAAGCTTGAATATCAAAATCAGAAAATTGGACCCGACATTCCAAGAAAGTATATCATGAAGCCTTTTGAGGAACTTTTGAAGATAATCATGAAATATTTCACTTGTGAAGGAAGATTCGACAAGTTGCATCCATACCACATTAGGTTACTGATGCATTTTACAGGGAAAATCCCTTAAACTTACCTTTATTCTTGTGTCAAAGCCTGGGAAAGATGGCAGATAGTGTCCAAGCCAAAGTTGATCAGCCATGGAACAACGTATTCCATTTTTCATTAATTAAGATGTTAGTGGTTGAATAATTGAAACATTTTAAGAAGGACTGGAATTATTTTATGATTTCGGCTAACATTCCGAGAGACTGTAAAGGAGACATTCCTCTATCTACGAAGGAATAAACACTTCATAGTTCATAGGCAAGAAAGGAAGATTTTACTGAAAGAAGAAAAGGGAAAGAAATAGAACACTCGTCATTCAGTCAACCAACATCCCAGAAGAGAAGTAGTTCAAGATTGTCTGAAGAAACTAAGGAGATCCAACATCCTAGTAAACCACGTGTCAAGTCCTCTGCCAAGAGATTTCCCATACACACATTTCATCTAGAGCATGTTGAATGTGAAAATAAGGGAATTGATGAAATACAGGTGGAGTTAGGTGAGGGAAATGCAAATACTCAGGAAATGAAGTAGCAACTAAAGAAATATCAACACGTTATAGCCCAATTTTATCAAGAAAACAAAGAATTGAGAAGGCAATTGGAAAAAAATATTATTGAAACACCAACATCACACAGTCAAGCAAGCCAGTTATCCCCTACCTCACCCACAACAAGAAAAAATAATATAAATTGGATTAAAAAACAACTCAGAGAGGCCCAAGATGTAATCATTGAGCTTAGGGAGGAAAAGAGGATGTCAGAGGAAAAAATCATGGAACATTTCAAAGAGTGCAGACAAACTATTTATAATGCATGTGCAACTCTCTCTGGCATTGAATTGAAATTGAAAAGAAATGGGGCTTTGTTGAGACAGATGAAGAATTTGAAAAGAGAAATCTTGTCATTAAGAAGGAAAAATAGGGACTTACAACTACAGATGAATTTGAACAAAGAAGCTACAAACAAATTGGATGATCCCATTCTCTGCATCCAACTAGATTCGTGCGTGCAACCTCTGCATGAAGATCCGTCGTACGAAATCACTGCGCAGAATTCACAGCAAGAGCCAAAATCTACTACACAACGGTGACAATGTTGTCCAACAATATGCATAATGTTCCATCACAAACGTATGGTTGTGATTTTTCTAAAGAATTTATGATTATAAACAATATCCTGGATAGTTTGTGATTTCCATATCAACTTTCCTATTTTCGATATTTTTTTTAAAGGTTGTTATTCTTTTGAAAAAAACTAGATCTGCAACTTTAGGAGATAGTAGTTTGATTCCTAGCATCTTAGTATATCTTTTCTCTCTATATATAGGGAATAGTTTTATGTAAAGGGGGCATGCGGGCAAAAGTATAGATATTTTGATCCTCTGTGTAATTTCCTAAATATGAAGAAATACAAATGAAGAAGTCCTGAGTTCTTTATGAAAAAGATTCTAATGGTGATTCTCTGAAGTTTGTACATCTCTTTGTATGTATTTCCTATGTATTCATATTCAGTTTCACTTCTCTTCTGTTTAAATTGGTAATTTTTAAAGTCCATAATTCATCTAAGTGTTTCTCTAGACTGAACCAATTTAAATTTGTTTGTCTTCTTAGCTAAGATCATAATTCATCCACTGCGGTGCTTTGATTTTGTTGTGTGTTTTTTTTATTCTTTCACCGTACATAATCAAATTAAATACTGAATTTCATCAGCTTGTTTATCCTTTATTCCTCTGAGTAATTCTAACTACCAAGAATTGTTTCTTTGTTTTCAGGGGTTGACTCCATAGCCCTAGAAACACTTTCTTTTGTCAGCAGACTTGTTAAAAATCTACCTTGAAGCTTAAAATCTAGCCATCAAGAAAGCAACTTATCTATCAGAGATAAAGTCTCAATGAGAGACCTCTCTAGAATGGAAAGGCTAGTTTCCATTCTTAAAGTTGGTTTGCGGGTTACCTTTGTAGATTGTTTTTTCAGCCCAAAAATTTAATCAACGTTAATAGGTGGACACCCTTCAAGTTACAAGTTAAATTTGATATTCTTATATTTGAAGGGTATATATATATATCGATGCTTTGAAAAAATGGTTAAATTTTCTAGAGGGTTATTTTTCTGTCCACAATTTTTCCAATAGTGGATAGATCACCTTCGCGCTCCTTAAGGCCCTTCCCGATATTAGAGATTGGTGGAAAACTTATTCTGAGCAACATGCCAAGTATGATTTTGTAATTTTTGGGTCAGGACCCAATTGGGAAGATTTTTTTTATGCCATTAAAGAACAATATTACCCTGTTGGAAGTTATAATGACCAGTACACAAGATGGACAACACTGCGCCAAGACAAAGGCAAAATAGTGTTAGAGTTTACCAATACATTCCATACCTTGCACACCAAGATGGTTGTCAAAGACTCTAAGTAGCATATTTTCCTAAAATACCATGGGGATATCCATAGGTACATCCAAATGGAAATGGATTTTCTGAAAATATTTTCATTGGGAGTCACTTACCAATATGTTGTCAAAATTGAGCAAAAGTTCAAGTAGCAGAATAAGCAGTAGTTTGGTTCTACAAATCCACAACATCCAAAGTATGGTAAGGGTGGCCCTAAATCCCAGGCCAAAGGACATAGCAAGGATGGAAAAACCTAGTATAACCATCCCAAGCCACCAACAAAGAAGGGTAATGGGAAGTTGAAGAAGGACACTCGAAAATGGTGCGATTTCCACAAAAACCCTTGGCAAAATACTAATGAATGTCACTAGAAGCAATCTTTGTTGGTTGAGATGAAAGCCCCAGGGTCAGGTTCTTACTTAGAATCTGATTCAGAACTAGAAAATGGAAGATAGATCATTGATGTAGAACTCAGTCTCACTGTTGCTACAACAAACGTCCATCCAGAGGAACTAGAGGATCCTGAATAAGAGAAGCGCCTTTTCCACTCATATATGTGGGTGAAGGGAACCCCACTCCATTTCATTGTTGATAGTGGTAGGAAGAATAAATTAATCTCAGTAGAGGTTTTGAAGAGGTTTAACTTGATAACAACATTGTAAACTCACGCATACACCATCGGTTGGCTCAGCCAAGTACGAGACATCCGCACGAGCCAACAATGTCACCTACACTACAAAATCAAACCATTCAAAGATGATGTATTGTGTGATGTTCCACCCCTTGAATTTTGTGATGTTTTTATAGGAAAACCATATATGTGGAAGCATCATGTTGTTTATGAATCTAGGCCCCATAGTGTCATTATTAATTTGGGAGATTTTTCCTCTGTTGGATGAGATGAAATCCCCAGGGTCAGATTCTTACTCAAATTATGATTCAAAACTAGAAAATGGAAGACAGAACATTGATGTAGAACCCACTCTCACCATCGCTACCACACAAGTCCGTCAAGAGGAACTAGATGAGCTTGTAGAAGAGGAGCGCCCTTTTCACTCATATATTTGGGTGAAGGGAACCCCACTCCATTTCATTGTTGACAGTGGTAGGCAGAAGAAATTGATCTCAGTAGAGTTTTTCAAGAGGTTGAACCTGACAACGAAACTGTATCCTCAACCATACACTATCAGTTGGCTTGGCCAAGGATAGGAGATCCACGCGAGCCAATAATGTCGCATACACTACGACATCAAACCCTTAAAATATGAGGTATTGTGTGATGTTTCCCCCCTTTAATTTTGTGATTTTTTTCTAGGAAAACCATATATGTGGAAGCATCATGTTGTTTATGAATCTAGGCCCCATAGTGTCATTATTACTTTGGGAGATTTTTCCTCTATTGGATCAGATGAAATCCCTAGGGTCATATTCTTACTCAAACTCTGATTTAGAGCCAGAAAATGGAAGATAGATCATTGATGTAGAACCCAGTCTCACCATCGCTACCACAAAAGTCCAGCGAGAGAAACCAGAGGATCCTAAAGAAGAGGAGTGCCTTTTCCACTCATATATGTGGGTGAAGGGAACCCCACACCATTTCATTGTTGGTAGGAAGAAGAAATTGATCTCAATAGAGGTTGAACCTGACAATGACATTGTATCCTCAACCATACACCATCGGTTGGCTTGGCAACGACAGGACATTCGCATGAGCCAACAATGTCTCCTACACTAAGACATCAAACCCTTCAAAAATGAGGTATTTTGTGATGTTTCCCCCCTTGAATTTTGTGATTTTTTTTTTTATAAAAACCATATATGTGGAAACATCCTATATATTATGAATATAGTCCCCATAGTGTCATTATTACTTTGGTAGATCAACTCTATAGGGTACCGGAGGCAGTCCCAAAAATCGCAGTCTCTTTGATCTCTTTGAAGCAATGCAGAAAGGTGGTCTTGCAAACCAGGAGATTTTTCCTCTGTATGGTTTGATCATAAGGTAAACACAAGGTCACTACAACCTCCAAAACATTTTCATGGGGTCTCTCTTCCCAGTAGCAATAGGTGGAAGAAATAGTAGAGGAATACAAATACATATTCTCCTCGCCTACTGGGGTGCCTATACACTATCAAGTAAATAAATACTTTGATATGACACTCGGTGCTCCTATTCCTAATGGTATTGTATATAGGTGTTATATTGTGGATAATGAAGAAATCAAATGCCATATCTAGGAGCTTATTATGAAGTTCCACATAAGAAGACAGATAGGACATGGCGAATTTGTATTGATTACAGAGCCCTCGAAAAGATCACAGTCAATAATTAGTACCTAATTCCCCGGATTTATTATATTCTCAATGATCTCAAGGGAGACAAGTGTTTCAGTAAGATTGATCTAAAGTCAAGCTACCACCAGGTGATGATTGAGCAAACTGATGTGTGGAAGACAAACTTCAAGTATAAAGAAGGCCTCTTTGATTAGTTGGTCATTCCTTTTGTCTTAACTAATTCCATGGCTACATTCATGCAGATGATGGATGATATATTACGGTCATTCATAAATGCCTTGGTGGTTGTATATTTGGGTGAAATATTCATCTTCAACAAAACTTGGGAGGAATATTCAGAGCATATTCAACAGGTATTTGGCACCTTGTGATAACATGCATTATATGTCAATTTAGAGAAGTGTTCCTTTGGCATGCAGAGAATGCAATATTTGGGATACATCATGGATGAGAAGGGTGTACATGTGTATCCAACCAAGATCCAAGTCATCCACGATTGGTGATCCCCAACAAAAAAAACCGAGCTCCGAGTCTTCTTGGGCCTCACCAACTTCTATCGGTGGTTTGATTTGGGGTTCTCTCATATCGCTTGGGTTCTAAGCTAGACGACCAAGGGTGGCCCAAAGGCCAAGTTTTTGTGGTTGGTACCCCAAAATAAATAATTCAAGGATTTGAAATTCTTCCTTTGCACAACACCAATCCTCGTTATGCCAGACCTGGAACAACCATTTGATATTGAGACAGATGCTTTAGATTATGCTATCGGTGAAATCCTTAGTCAACATGGGTATCTAGTATCCTATCCCAGTGAAAATATATCTGATGTTATTCATAGATACCCCAACTACGAAAAAGAGATATACTCCATTGTGCAGGCATGTCAACAGTCAAATAATTACATTCTAGAGAACGAAACCATCCTTCACATTTATCATAGGAATCTGCAATTCATGCAGACACAAGGAAAGTTATAGAATTACCTCCATCATAAGTGCTCCATGTGCCTACAAAAATTCTAGTTGAATATCAAGTACAAGAAGAGTAGCACCAACCATGTCACAAATTTCCTTAGTCATCCCTCGATGGCAGTGCTAACCATAGTTCTTAACTCCTATTGACATGAGACACCTAGATGGCCACAATTATACAATAGTGACTCTAGCTTCGCTACTTCCTACAAGACATTGAGTGCAAGAAACAAATTTCATGACTTTCATCTCTAGGATGGATTATTATGCCATTAGATCCATCTCAATGTTCCTTATGTTGATTAATTGGGTTGGTTATCATTGATGTCAACCCTTGAAGAAAGTTCGATAGTGAATTCTAGTAGCACAAAGGTTTGGGTAATGGACCCAAGTATGCGTTTTGATATATTTTCAGGTAAGACTATTCTAGATGGATAGTACATGTCATGCCATTTTTGGCGGTATGTGGAACGTCACATAACTCCTCATGGTTTGAGATTTATGGCCTTACAAAGTTGAAGGACGCTCATATGATTGGTTTGAAGCCCCAAAAGGTCAAAGAAGTCAAAGTGCTTGCAAAGAAGAAATTATTTAAATAATAAAGTGAAGTGACAAATTCAAAGAGGATTATTTAAATAATAAAGTGAAGTGACAAAGAAAAAGAGGATTATTTAAATAATAAAGTGAAGTGACAAAGTCAAAGAGGATTATTTAAATAATAAAGTGAAGTGACAAAATCAAAGAAGATTATTTAAATAATAAAGTAAATGGAGAACTTTCTAATTATGGAAAGTGGTTATAAGAAGGTTAACCCTAAAATGAGGAAAATGGGTTAAGTGGTCATGTGGCTATTGGATACATGAACAAGTGGCAAATTGGGCAAAGTTGGACATAGGTGACTATGTGGACAAAGTGGCTATGTGTACAAAGTGGCCTAGAAGATGCTTCTAAGGAAGCTACTTGGAGAGTATAAATAAGAGGCAATTCTCTCTCATTTCAAACACACTTGAGCATATTGAATATCTATCGGTGAATGAGGTAATCAAAGGATATATAAACTAAAATTCAGATGGAAGTTGAAGTAAAGAAGGCAGGAATTCACGGGAGGATAAATTCTTTTGATGATGCTTTCTAAGGTATGTTATTTACAAGTAATCTCACCATTTTTGCAATAACTATTTTTCTAGAATAGGTCAGACTGTGAAATTGGCGGGCCATTGAGGAAACATATCCAGGTAGCCATGGTACAAATTTAATCTTGTGGGTCATTGTATTTTTGGATTTACACTCCGTGGAAAATAGGGTTTATGGCTAGTCCTGAAACTAGTCTAAAACAAGTGTTTCAGGTAAAAACGTCATAACTTCTTCATAACATATCCAAATTCAGTAAGAACAAATGTGTTGGTTAGCATACATTCTGTAGTATTCTGGGTACAATTTTTACATCCATACAATAAATATTCCATGTGGGGCACTCTCTACAAGTTCTCTCTCTAGAATAAGCCATAATTCAACAAGTTATTCCATTGTTTCTATAACTCCTTTTCTTAGAGGTTCCAAGTAGTGACACTTGGAGGAATTGCATAAAACACACTGAAGAACATTATGTACTATTTTCAAATGTTTATTCATTACAAGTACATAGTTATGATTATTTCAAGTTAAGGTTGTTGACTAATCCAAAACTAGTCATGTGAGACTAAAGTAAAGTTTGATGAAAATGCTAGTCTCTTGTTGTTAAATTTAAGGAAGGTTTGTAGGTATGTGATCATATACACCAGGTATATTACAGAGTTACAAATTATATTTGGATGATGAAATTGATGAGGGATTTTGGTTGAGGTACATGTTGGGTACATGGTTGAGGCAAGTAGTTGGTGAGTTGGCACATACATGAGGTGTATAGTTGATGATGTTGGTACATATTGATGAGTCATAGTTGATGAGTAGTTGATACATGATTGATACATACTTGGTACATGGTTGATTCACATTTTTATGGTACATTTTGATTATAGGTTGAAGTACAGGTTGATGCATGGTTGATGCATCGTTCAGGTCATTGGTACATGTTGTTTAGTGTAGGTTGATTGGTATAGGCTTACAATAGTATATCTCACAGGGATAGTGTGATAGTGGTTACACCATTCTACTTATATGTTATGGCAGTTGGACGAGGAAAAGACAGGTGGTTGTATCCACCTTCCGGTTGTAGCCAGAGAACATAGGGGGTTGTAGCCTCCTTCTGGTTGTAGCCAGAGAATTGGGGAGTTGGAGCTTCCCTCAGGTTGTAGCCTGAGAAACTAGAGGGGTGGAGCCTCCTTCCAGTTGCAGCTGGAAAACAAAGAAAGTTAGTGCTTCCAATGAATGTAATTCTTCAATACATATAAGAAAAAGTATTCCGTGGTTTTCTCCTGCTTTGGGTTTCCACGTAAAAACACTGGTGTATTGTATATGTGTATGCTTGTTCATTTGTTCATTGTTTGTTTACTCTGAAAATATTGAATGATAATGCTACATTGATATAACACTTGCATTACATGGTTAAAATGGATTAGATTGTTCTATTACTGATGCACCCCCCCCCCCTCAGTAATCCAACAATTGTTATCAGAGCAGGTTCCTTCAGAAATATGTTT
>SNQJ01S0016677.1:33805-56747 GCA_010110895.2 Picea sitchensis
GACTTCTTAGAAGGTTCTACTTCTAGAAGATTCATAAATTATTCATAACAGATCCAAATTCAATAAGACCAAATGTGTTGGTTAGAGTAAAGTCTATAGTATTATGTGTAAAATGTTTAGATCCATACAACAAATATTTACTTTAGAAATATTGGATGATAATGCTACATTGATATAACACTTGCATTATATGGTTAAAAAGGATTAGATTTATCTATTACTGATTCACCCCCCTCTCAGTAATCCAACACCTTCAAGCGAGCGTACCAATATTATATGGGAAGGTCATTAAAGCTAAGCAATGGGAAATTTAGGTGTATAAATATAGTGTCATTACTGCAAAAATATTTTTATTGTCCAAAGCTTCGATACGAATTTCATAAGTACATCATATCCTACACTGCATGTGCCATTTCCAAGCCTGACATCAAGAAACAATGGCTATACACCCATCTTCCTACTCCGAATAAGCCTTGGGAGTCCATCTCCATGGACTACATGTATGGTGTTCCTTCAACCAATCATGGGAATGACTGTGTCTTCATGGTCGTTGATCAATTATCTAAGATAGAAATTTTGGCACCCTACAAGAAGAGCATCATAGCCAAGACAATAGGTTCTTGAGCACATTTTGGTCTAGCCTATGGTCAACGATGGACACCAAGCTGACCAAATCGATTACCTTCTACCCAAAGATTGATGGATAAACAAAGGTACTCAATAGGATGATTTTTGATATCCCGAGGATGTATAATTCCAAACATGCACAGACCACTTTGTGAGAGTTTCAGCTAGTTTCCCAGATTGTATATTTGGAGCTACAATAATTAGAATCTTTTGTAAACACAGCATGGCAAGAATACGTTATGCATGCCAAAGAATAAGGGATGCCTTTTCTTTCTGAGTTTCTCGGTAGACAAATAGACATTGCATTAAGCCTTGGTTGGCAAGTACATTACCAAAGACAATAATACTTTGCTGGGACTCAGTTTGGGATATACATGGGATGAAATCCTTCCTTATGTTCAACATAGCTACAACATATCCCTCCACATCTCTATTGGCCACAACCATTTTCATGTGTGCTTGGGGTTCAAACCATTGGCCCCCATTGACATAGCTCTACCTATTGCAACCGCACAGGAAGATTCCTCCCGTGCTCAGACCTCAGTTGATAGGCAAGCCAAATTTGTTGAGTGCATCCAACTCATCCAATAACAAGTTCACTATATTAGGTAGAAATCCAATGCCAAGCACAGGAAGTGCCACTATTAGCATCATATACCACACAAATTTTAGGTGGGAAATAAGTTTTGGTTGTATTTTCATAAAGAGTGCCTCACAGGACCCCATCAAAAGTTTGTCCCACTCTGATATGGTCCTTACACCATCACCAAGGTTGTGAATGAGAAATATTTTGAATTGAGTATTCCTCCTTTCCTTGGCTTGCACCTGATAATTAGTGTGGAACTGCTCCGACCATATTTTCCACCTCTCGTGGACACTTTGGATGTGGCCACACAATTAACCCCTATAGAAATAAATCATTCCTACATAGAACATGTGATATTTAATCATATCATTGACACTAATAAAAAGGACACCCTCCAAAAAACTATCAAACTCCATCGGGTCATCAAAGAAGGGCAGTTTCTTTATTAGGGAAAGTGGCTCACTAGAAGTCAGTTTCAACAGAAGTTTCCTCATCAGATGTAGGAAATTGACACAATGGAGACCATTTTTTCCTAAAGGGGGAGGAATTATCCAAGTGTATATCATTTTCCACCCTCCTATTCAATTGGTACAAAGACCAGTTTCCATTTTGGAAATTTTGTTACAATTTTTTGGGTCCCAAACTTTTGGGTCCGTTTTGAGGCCCTAAATGATGTTTTTTTGGTAGCTTCAATGAAGCAATATATTATCTGGATTATGCACTCCTCAATTATTCCTTTCCAACAATGTATCAAACAACCAAAACATATATCGTATGAAACAATTACACCCTCGGGAATTTGACGTATCAAATACCCCCATCGGGGCCCACAAAGATTTTGGTGTTTCATCTCCCGGGGTTAGGGTTTTGGATGTTTAGGGTTTTATCATTTATTTTTTATGTTAAAAAGGACCTTGGAGACTCATTTTACTAAGCTTCTTATGAATGAAGGTAGCCTACACATCTCTTCTCAGAGATAAGCTACCACCATTCTAGCTAGCTTTTGTGTTTTTGCATTTTATAGTCTTTTGTATTTCAGATAGTCATTAATAGAATCTGATATTTACTATATTAATTTGTTCCTTTCCATATATCTATGTACTTTTTTCTTATATATATATATATATATTATATTTATGCCTTCATACCATTCCCTAAAATAATCTATATCAGTTGTATCAGAGCGGCCTTCTCCTTTTCATTCTTAGTGCATGTCCCTGATAAGGTCAGGGTATAGAGAGATGGGTCTCGAGCTTGTTTATCTTAAGGAAAACTACTCTCGCACACCCAAGAAACCTTCCATGGTGGAAGAAAATAGGGATTATGGGATAGGATATCCTTTCAAACTATTTATCAAGGAATCCCTTGCACGATAGAGGAATGAGATGATGGATAATTTGTCCCATATCCTTTGACAACTACTAACAACAACATAGGCACCTTCAACCAACATTCACTTCAGAGGTGTGATTCCCTTCAAGGTACAAGTTTAATTTGATATTCCTTTATTTGAAGTCTATATAGATGCTGATGCTTTGTAAAAATGGTTAAATCTACGAGAGGGTTATTTCTCTGTCCAAAATTTTCCCAACAGTGAAAAGATCACCTTCATGCTACTTAAGGCCCTTCCCCATGTCAAATATTGGTGGGAAAATTACTATGAGAAACATGTCAAGGAATATTGAGTATTTTTTGGGCCAAGACCCACCTCAAAATATTTTTTTGATTCCCTTAAGGAAAAATATTATCATGTTGGAAATTATGATGACCCGTACATGAGATGGACCATACTATGTTAAGAGATGGGCTAAATAGTGTTGGAGTTCACAAGAAAATTTCATACCTTGCGCACCTTGATGGGTATCAAATAATATGAGCAAAATCTAGTCCTAAAATACCACGGGGCTCTGCATAGGTACATCCAAACTGAAATGGAGTTTCTAGACATCTTGTCAATGGGAGTCTCTTATCGATGTGTTGTCAAAATCGAGGAGAAGTTGAAGAAGTAAAAAAACAGAGAGTTTGGATCTGCAAATATGAAATTGCCAAAGTATGGTAAGGGTATCCCTAATTCCCAGGACAAAGGATAGATAAAGGATGGAAAACTCCAAGATAACCATCCCAAGAGACCAACAAATAAGGGTAATGGGAAGTAGAATAAGGAAACTGGAAAATTGTATGAGTTCCACAAAAGAGCTTGGCACAATACTAATGAAAGGCGCTCCAAACAATTGGCTGAGACGAAATCCCCAGGGTTAGATGTTGAAATAGAATATGATTAAGAACTAGAAAGTGGAAGATGGATAATTGATGGAGAACCCCGTGTCACTGTCGCTACCACACAATTCCATCCACAAGAACTAAAGGATCCTGAAGAAGGGGAGCACTTTTTCCACTCACAAATGTGGGTGAAGGGAACCCCTCTCCATTTCATTGTTGATGGTGGTAGCCAAAGACATTGATCTCAACAAATTTTTCCAATAGATTGAACATGGAAATTCCGCTGCATCCTCAAGCATACACCATTGGTTGGCTCAACCAAGGAAGAGACATCCATGTTAGCCAACAATGTCTCCCACACTATGACATTAAACTATTCAAAGATGAGGTATTGTGTGATGTTTACCACTTTGAATTTTGTGATCATTTTTTAAGAAAACCATATATCTGGAAGTGTCATTTTGTTTATGAATATAAGCATTTTGTTGTGGGTGGGAAATCCCTCCTACAGACTAGCATTAAGGGTTTTATCATGCATGTAGAAATGAATTAAAGTCTCCTACTTCTTACCAACATCCCAATCATGAACCCCATTATTCATATTCAAATACAAGGTTAAAAAGATCAAGTTATTGTACCTTATTTTTCATGTTTGATGTCGATCCCTTTAACATTTGGTCACTCCTTGACTACAAATCTCCTCCCAACTCTGACCTGTATTCATAAAAGAAAAACAAAGAACTCCACATGCATATGATCTATAAACTAATGGGTTAGAGATTCTATCAAAATATAATCAAATTTAAATATTGACAATCTCATATGGTGGGACAGGAAAAGTATTTCTTTTATTAATCTCACAAGAGTAACCTTACAATAGTGAGATCGACCACTTCTCCTCGAATCTAGTCCTGGGATCCTCTTCAACTGTGCTCCAACTGCTTCTGTATATGCTTCTCTTCACACAATAGTTGCAAAATGTTGGGGAAAGGGGAATGCTAAACTGGGTATAGTTTCTTTTCTATGATTTTCTTCTTTTCAAATGGGACCCCTACCCCTTCTTTTATAGGCTAGAAAGGGCTAGGTATTTGGATGAGTGACCGTCTATGGCTGATCAAATGGTTTAGTTAACTTACCCAAAACTGTGTGTTCCATCTGCAACTTTCAATTTTTCGTTCTTTTTTAGGTATACACAGGATGTAGTGGGTCATCCAACGTACACACACGTGCAGTAGCAGAGCAGGGCACGAATGCCTTCAAAAAAGGTGTTTTTTTAAAGAATTTGTTCAGTAGTGGTTTGGAAAAGAAGGTAAATGAGATGGCCTAATGCCAGGTAAGCATGTCTGGTGCATTTTAGGGTTATAAAAGATTCCCCCTAATGTGTGAGGTCAGAAGAGAATCTGATGGCCGAAATACATTATCAATCTTCACCAACGTACCAAACAAGTGAGCCCAGGAACCAGAATTTAGGAGGTGCCATCTGCAAAATAATAACTGTCTCACTGAGGTGAGCATACCCATGCTCGGAATGAAATAAAATCATGGCTACCAATAAAATACATTGTAGATCCATGTCATATAACTATATAAAGTCTAGCTGCAAGCAATACACAACAGATCTACATCTCGAAATAAAAATATATATACATGTATAGTATCCATCTTCCAGAAGATGATACAACTTGATGGATGGAGATGAGATCTTTAGAGCTCGAGCAACAAATTAAAAATATTCATAACTTGGGTAGGAGTGTAATACGAGTGTATGAATTCACTACCCAAAGGTGTTCGACGACTTGTTAGGAACGGACTAGAGGATTTTGACGATCAGGTTGAGGGCTTCATGGATTTCGAACAAATACTTGATTGGGCTTTCGAGATGACCGAGCATGAGGGTAAGAGACAATTTGTAGAGGAGGTCGACTCAAGATTAGTAATAAATTCCCTTGGACAATAGCACGACAAAATATGAGACTCATGAAACATGATATTTTGACATAAGTTCACGATGCAGGAGGCACCGCAAACTCCCCATATGTTTGGAGGAATAACCAAATGGAGGAGGACACAACTCTATGTAGAGAGAACAAATTCCTAAGGTCATATTAAATCCCAAGGCTTGATGAACAAATGAAAGGATGTGCTTTGTCTAAGGGTGACTCATTGTGCTGCCAATACAAAGAAAATACTTTTCCCTTCCTCTTTTTGGGGTATATTTGATTTTTTTGTCTTTTTCAATAATTTTAGAAAGCTTGAAAAAGAATAAAAGAATGCTACATTACAAAGGAGGATCGAGTGTCACAAAAATACTAGTTCCAAGCGCATGGAACACATGGATGATCAGGGAAAAGGGACATATGTTGGAAAAGGACACTCGGGAAAAATCCTCCATGGGCCAAAGGTGTCAAGACACAGAGGCAAAGTGCTACAGGGCTTGCGTATAAGGCATGCTTTAGATGGTTTAGTTGAGAGAAACATGGAGCCAAAATTAGGCCAAAGATGTAGGTATGCAAATGCGATTAATAAGACACACAATGGTAATGTCCTTTGATGTAATTTTAACAAGCCTAGAGAAGGTAAGCTCGACATTTTTTCATATTTAGAGAATCTGAAAAAATGTAAAAGGAGACTCCACTCGGGAACCTTTTTTGAAGGTAGTCTAGTTAGTTCAAAAAAGGGGTAAAATAGCACCAAACAGACATCTATTCAAAACCATTTTAATGAGTGTGATAAAGACAAGATCACTTGACAATTTTTTCATTTTTAAGGAGTCTGAAAAAAGCTTAACTATGGACTCTGTCAGGAATGTTCTTCTGGACCAATTTAATGAGTGTGAAAGAATAAGGTCACTCAACGATCTTTTCAATTTTAGGGTGTCTAAAAAGAGCTTAACTATGGACTCCATGGGGGTTCCTTTTTCATAAATTTAGTCCCTCAGGCCCGAAAAAGGGTTAAATCATACCTGAGAATACTCTTCTAGGGAACCGAAGATCCTAGAGTATACCTTTGTTTGTACAGTTGACCATTCAGACCAACAAAGGGGTAAAATACCTCTAGACATATGTGCCTTCAAATTTCAGTTTAGCGAGCATGAAGGTCAACAAGATTGCTCGACAATCTTTTCATTTTTAGAGGGTCTGAAAAGGGCTTAAAAAAAGACCTGTTGTGGGCTACAACTCATGTATGAAAATGGTTCAGGTAGAGCCCACTGCTAGGCTCAGAACAAAAGTCTCTTCAATATTCAACTTAGAAAGTCTCCCAAAAGGGAAGAAAAAACAAACCACGGTGTAAGTCCTCCCTCGGATTAGAAACTATAGTCATGGCTTCAAGGATAGCTTCGTCTGAAGGCAATTCAAAATCTGAGAAATCACACAAATGAGGGTCGACAGTCCCAAAGGGTGAAGTAAACTGACCATACTCCATATGAAGATGGAGGCTCTGGGTAGGACTGGTAGAGTCTATCAATGAATAATCACAAGAACAAGGGATTGAGGATCTACAAATAGTGAGATCAGACTCATAAGGAGACTCAATATCACTTGGACCTAGAGGGGGAAACAAGGGCTCCCATGCCCCCATTGGATAAACCAATCGATCAATTGCTAAGAGAAAGTATTAAGAGGGAAAAAATGACTTCATAATTTCCTTCTTAGAGGCAATTGAACACCGAGGATAAGATACCACATAATTAACCCGTGGCGAGGTAGAGTCTATAGGACCACTAGGAACATGTAAAGGGGTAGTCTAAAATAACGCTGAATTAGGATGGTGATTATCAGATGCCATCTAGTCGATAGTGACAATTCTTCCATTGTGAGGGAAATGCATCACCCAAAAGAGCGTAGACACCACATTGTTCATATCATATACATAATCACACCCGAGAAGCATATTGAAATCTAACAGGCCTTGCACCACTATTGTTGGACAACTGAGAGGGGGGGGTGAATCAGTTGTTACAGTGCTTAAACAATTATTCTTATTTTAAACTCTTTGCATAGAACTTGATGACAGTCACAATAATGTAGGGAGGTAAGAAATAGAAAATTCGACATCAGTCACACATGAAATATACAGAGACAGATATTTCTCGAGGAAACCCATAAAGGGTAAAAACCTCTTCTTCTTGGTATGATAAGTAATCTTTACAGTATGTGCATTATCATACATATGAGCTCCAACTCATTGTGAGGCTACAACCTCTATTTTGCAAGTTGCAACTTGCTGAGAGCACCAACTCTCTATTTTTTCTAGCACCTGCTAGAAGGAAGCACCAACTCCCTTGTTTCTCTAGCACCCACTAGAAGGAAGCACCAACTCCCTGGTTTCTCTATCACCCACTAGAAGGAAGCACAAACTCCTTGGTTTCTCTAGCACCCACTAGAAGGAAGAAACAACTCCCTAAGTGTTCCAACACCAACTGGATGGAAGCACCAACTTCCAATCAAACAGGCACCAACCTATATAAAAGAGAACAACAGTTCTCCCTTGCACCACCCTGCCACCCTGGTTTCTCTGGCTGCAACCAGAAGGAAGCTACAACTCCCTGTGTTCAAGAACCCACTTGATCCTCTAAGGACAATAGTCCTCCCTAGCACCTCCCAACCACCCTGAAATATAAAACTTTTCTTTCTGTGAATTTATTACAATGATTCAATAGTTTTCATCAATGGATTACCAGTCTCATCACTATTTTGCTACACTACTCTACTCTACCTGCATCGGTGTCTTCCTGCATACCTTCCTTACGCTTTATGTTCTTCTGCCTTTTATTATCTGTGCGCCATGTCCCTTCTATGCACCTTTCTTCTTCTGTGCATTTCAGCTGCTGCACTTAGCCTCCTTCTACACACCTGAATCACTCTCAACAACAACCAATCTCTTCTCTGTTCTATGTTTTTATGCTCTCTGTGCATCTTCTACATCCTCTATACACAATGATTCTGCATGCTCTCCCCATGTCGAGTGCTCTTCCTAATCATCAGTGCAACTCTTCAGCTTCTCTAGTGGTTAAACCCATGCGTCCATCATCACTAGGTGTTATGCCGAGATTCCTTAGCCTCTCCACCAGTTGAAACTCTTCATCTTCTCTGTCACAGTCGAGCTCATTCCCTTTGTTGTAGTTCCAGGCTCCAACGGTCTTACATCTATCAATAGCCTCTATGAACAGTCTTCATGCCACTGGAAGATGCCTTGAGACACTTCATCTTCTCTGACGATCACCTTGAAGTCTCTTCGAGTCCTCTGGCAGAAACCATCATTCGTTTCTAGCAGTTACACTATGAACCTCTAAGAAAATGCATCAACAAATGAATTTCCAACCGTCCAAGAGTCATGATTCAGTTTTGCTAACTGAATCATAACTGATCGATTAACTGTGAAGAGAAACAGTAGCCCTTCGATCATATTTCCACGTGTCCAACACCGTTGGATTACAAGCACAGGGTCTCGCGTCAATTTCACCATTTCGCATTTCGACATTTCTACATTTCGGCAATTCTTGTGATGAGATATCTTGATGCTCCATGTCGCGATCCCCAAAACTCTGAAAACGGAGCTTAGCTAGACTAGCTCCTTCCCTTCTCGTGACCATTGGTGGTGACTAGGCACTTATCCACAAAGCACTTCGCAATTCGCAACTTTGGGACTCCTGTGATGAAGGGTCTCGACTCTTCATGTTTTGATCACTGAAACTCGAAAATGGAGTTTAGCTCCACTAGCTTCTTCCCCTCATGTGACCACTAATGGTGACCAAAGCCTACACCAAAAGGTTTTTTTCGCATTTCGGCATTTCGCGATTTCACCTGTCGCAAATTCCTGTTGCGAGGAATATCGACTCTCTAAGTCGCGATCTTTGAAATGGAGCTTGATTGCACTAGTTCCTTCCTCCATCTTCCGCAGATGTGACCACTGGCTGTGACCACAGCCTTATTCAAAACTGCATTTTGCAATTTCCCATTTTGTGAATTTGTTGCAAGTCACTCTGACTCTTCCAACTCCCGATCACGAAATGGAGCCTTGCAACTTGAAAGATCCTTCCTTCACATGCCCATAGTTGTGACCAAGCGTTTATCCATAAAGTTCTTTCACGATTTCATATTTCAACATTCCTATGATGAAGGATCTCGAAATAGAGCTTAGCTTCGTGCTAGCTCCTCCCTCTCACATGACCATTAGTGGTGACCATAGGCTGTGCCAAAAGGCGTTTCGCAATTTCACATTTCAAAATCTCATGATTTTTCATATCGTGAGTTCGAGAGGTTAGGGAACCCCATTCCTTTGACTTCTAGTCATCAAAATGATGATCTTTCACCACGTGTCCTATGGACCCAACGGTCCAGATCTTATCGTGATTTCGAAACTTCACGGGCCTTCGTCGTGTCTGATCAACGGTCCAGATCAATCCTCGATCCGACGGCTAGGATTATTTCATGATTTCTCATATCACGAGTTCAAGAGGTTAGGGAACCCCGTTCCTTTGATCTTTGATTTCCCGGTCTGCGAAACTCCAAAATGGATTCTTTGTTGGTGTGCCTGTTTTTGGATTTCGGTGTTTCGCATTTCGCAACTTCAGGACTCCTGTGATGAAGAGTCTTGACTCTTGACTCCTCCAACAACCGGTATCCAAAACTCTGAAATGGAGTCAGATCAATGGTCTGGTATTTCAGCGTTTCACATTTCACAACTTCAGGACTCCTGTCATGAAGAGTCTCGACTCTTGACTCCTCCAACTCCCAGTATCCGAAACTATGAAACGTCGTGGTTTTGCATTTCGTGATTTCATAATTCTTGTTGTGAGTTTCCTTGACACCTCCAACTCCCAGTATCCGAAAATCCGAAATGGAGATTAAGTCGTCATTTCGCATTTCGTGATTTTCTACTGTGAGTTTCTTCCTTGACTCCTGGATTTTACGCTTCTTAATGGGATCCAACGATCACTTGTTGAACTTACCATTGTCATGCCATTATCCCTGCATTGTTGGTCGTGATCTTTTCCATCAATGAGAAACACACATACTCTGCACTATCTCTTCTGATCTTATCGAGCTTTCTCTACTGTGTCTTCCCAAAATACTTCTGGTGCCCGCCTGGCACATTCTTCCTGTACTTAAACCATCATTGTTGTTGTACTTGCCATCAATGACAAGAATACGTTGTATTTAAAACATGCCAACAATCTCCCCCTTTGGCATTGGTGGCAACAAAGGCACCTGGACTCTTTTCTCCCCCTTTGACATCAATGTCAAAGAACACATGCTCCCCCTGAGCTGTTTTAGTATTTTTAGGAGGTATCAGATATTAAATCAACACAAACTCTCCCTGACATGATGGATTTTCTTATTTGAGTCCTGCATAATATTTGTATCTAAACCAGAGTTTTCTCCTTCTGATTCTTGGACCTGTTCATCTTCAGCTTCCGTTGTATCCTTTGTATAATACTCAATATTTCTCACCTCTCTTACTGGGACACCTTCATCAACCTTTTCTTGTCATAACTGGATGACTCCCCCTGTCACTTTTCTCTCTGCTTCTGACTATTTTCCCCCTTTGTTCCTAAAAGGTTAGCTTTCCTTGACAAGGTCTTTCCTCTTGTTATCTCTACAGGATGTCATGTATATCATTTTGTAAAACAAAATGTTGTTGTCCTACTGAAACACTGTGTAATTGTAGCTTGTACTTTTTAAATAACCCTTGGATCTCCCCATTGATTCTCATCGATCTCTATTACTACAATTTCATTTTTCTTCCATGATGCATACAATCCAAGGCTTTTATGACCATAAGAAAAAACCTCTACAACCTCTCTCATACCTGCTTTTCTTTTTCACAGATGAAGGACCTGTATTAGGTTTCTTAGGAGTATTGATTTCTTCCTTATTGTACCCAATACCATATTTGTTATTTGGTGATATCTGACTATCCAAGAGCTTATCCAGGGTCATGGAGTTGTTTAAGAACTTGCTTTGGGTGTTTGAATTCTCAACCTTCAAAACTTCTTCTTCCAGATTATGACATGATTCTTCTCCTACTTCTTCCATGGGATAAATGCTAACTAAACATTCTTTTATTGTATCTAAATATTCTTCTTTACTTGCAGGGGACGATTCAACATCAACATTGTTGTTTTTCCTTATGCTTTTAACCACCACTTTTCCTGAGTTTACAGACTTTATCTTATAGTCTTTGGAAAGGACCATCTCTTTACATCCTTTGTCACACATTTGACTTACATTTACCAAATTATGTTTCAGACCATCCACAAGCAGAATGTATTGGGCATCTCCTTTGACATTACTCAAACTCACCATCCCTCTATCCTTGATTTTACCTGGTTCATCATTTTCAAGGATCACATTTCTTGTTTTTCTTTTGCTTATTGACAGAAGCTTATCCTTGTCTCTAGTCATGTGCTTGTAACATCCACTATCTATATTCCCAGAGGCCTTTTGTTTTTGAGTTGAAAGTGCTAGACCACCTTTTTCACTATCTTTCCTTTTCCATGTGCTAGCCTTTCTATCTAAGAACTTTATCCTTGGATCTTCTTTGTAATTCTTCAGATGGAAGTTTGCATCTTTGTGGTCAAAGTTGTGATAGTTATAGCATCCAATCTCATTGTTCAATAGGTCAAATTTATTGTTGCAGTGTTGTCTACTCATTGAATGTCTATTATTTCTTGACCTCCTCAGTTGCATGTCTCTATACTTAATTTGGAAATTTGCAATTTGTGATGATTTGTTACTTGGATGTATCATTCTTTGTTGCGGCAGATATTTATTCCTTGGAAATCTTAATTGCTCATGTCTAAGTCTTAAGGAACAATTTACAGCTTTGTGACCAAAGTTAGAACAGTAGAAACAATATCCATCGAAAAATTCTTTGTACCTGGAAAATGGTTGTCTTCTTTGAGAAAATCGATTTCTTCCATGCTGATGATTTCTTTGAGCAGGGAGTGTATTATTTCCTTGTTCTACAGATTCAGTTCTGGCACCTTTTTCTTTACCCCTCCTGGGCGGTTGATTATCTTCCTTTGTTTCTGTAGGTTTGTTGTCGTCATTGGTTGTAGATTTGACAAACTTGATGAAGTCTTTGTTGCTTGGATGACCACTACTTGATCCCTCTTCATAACCCAACCATGTTTTCAACTTTGGATTCCTTTGCTGATTCAGAATGGTGTCTAATCCTTCTGAGGCTTTGATACTTGACAGATTTTGATGATACAAGGTGTTGAAACATATCTTAATTTTTTTATCCCTAAGACCTAAACTTTCCTTTTTCGGGTTTTGGATTTTCATAAAACACAAGTTTCATTTTCATTCCCAAATGCACGGTACCGATTTCCCGAAGAACTCAATTATTTAAATAATAAAAGGAAAAAACCTAAAAGTATTATAAGAATCCCGACGGATTTTCTATAAAATGATCTTAATCATGATAAGCTTTAAACCTAATGGATTTAAGGTTAACTTTAAAGAGTTTTCGAGATTCAGGGTTTGCTGAAAAACATATTTTTCAATACAAATTGAATCGCGAACTCCCGATCCCCGATTTCCTTAAATAAAGAGAGTTAGTTGAAATGTTAATTAATTAATTCTCTAACGCAAAACGTTAAGGCTTAAGTTAATCATTTCGCAATTTCGGGATTCGGGGTTCAGTAATAACACATCTCTTGTCAAAATGATCACTGAAATCCTGAATTGTGAAATCCCGACCCATAATTTGTGTTAAACTGAACTAACTCTGTTTTGTCCTTAACCTTGATTAGTTAGTTAATTAAGATGAATTTAAGTCCTATTTTTAAACACATCACGATTTCGCAACTTCGGAAATCGAGATTCATCAATGACATACTTCTTGTCAAAATGATCTCCGAAATCCTGAAACGTTAATATCAATCAATTACTTCACTAAAACGTTTAAGACTTAATTAACACATCGCGATTTCACAATTTCGGAGATCATATTTCATCAATGACATACTTCTCGACAACACGATCCCCGAAATACCGAAAAATGAAATCTTCAGTCTTAATCTATGATTAGCACAAATTAACCTTTTTCAAAAAATGATTAATGATAATCATTTTTTAAGGTTTCATTCATGTTTCGGTTTCCGATTGAGTAAAATGTTCCTAGTTTTATTTAAAATCCAAAGGCACCAAAATACGACCATTTAAATAATGAATAACTGGTGATACGTGGTACTAATGCGTATCTTAGTAAAATATCTATTGCATTAAATGCCCTGAATTCTTGTCAGCTGCGTCAATCCCGTCACTGTTAAATGAATTAAAAGAGCATTTGAATGTCTGTGTTTTCATTTTATCAAGCGTAAGAAGCACTCAATTGAGCTCATTCATTCCTTTTCTGTGACAGGTTTTCCATTTAACGTAAAATCATGGCATCAAAAAAGGCACCGAAGAAGAGTGAAGATACACAGGAAGGAGATATCATCTCCGACACCACGCCACATGCTATAGACTCCATTAAATCTCAGAATCAAATATCTGAATTTTTGGAATGTGAATTCAAGAATGCTCATCCTGATTCTGAGAATCACTATTGGGACATAGCAGAATCAGAGCTTCATAAGATCGTCACGCGCCCTCAGCTCGTGGCATACAATGATATGATCATTTGGGCCCTGGAAAAGGTCGATATGCCGACGAGGAGCATCTTAAATGATCAAGGAGTCATCGTCGGCTCATTCAGGCCAGAACATATACAAGTAATGTATAAACTCTCGCCAAATCCTAAACATACTTTTAATGTCGAGTTTTTAGCAAAATTTCAGAGGAAAGAATGCACCGAGGTATACCGGACTTATCCTGATATAATTAGAGACTGGTGGAGATGTCCATCAAAATTTAGGGCCGATACCCACGAGGTTTATGCTACAACATCCTTGAATGAATACATGGTCTACGTAGCCATTATGTTGTGTAGACTTTTCGAAAGAAAAGATCCCTGCCATTTTCATGCAGATTGGGTGCCCTTTTTAGAAGAAGCTTCAAAAGGGTATGCTTTTAACTAGAGTAAGATTTTGTCGGATAATATAACACAAGAAATCTCAAACTACAAAGTTGAAAAATCAAAGGGACAACCAATGGCCTTTTACATGTCAACATACATTATGGATGCAATCTGCTATGTGACTCCGTTTCCCTTAATGAATTGGAGTTGGAACATAACCTGTCCAGAACCCATTCATGAATATCATTTTTCCCTTTGGGAAGAAAATGCTAAGGACACATTTTATGAAATTTGTCATATTGTTATAATTCTGATGCATAATTTATTTATTTTGGATGCGAACCCCCTCGCATTTCTAATATAGTCACAGAAAATCTTAAAGCAATAACTGACTGGTTTATTGACAAGAATTTTTCCTACATTAGGGTTTATGGTTGTTCTATTCCCCCTCATGCACTCCCTAAATTCCTACCGGACAGATTGGTGTGTAGAGAGGTAGCCCTCCAGATAGTAAAAGGCAGCATTGGATTAGAGCTAAAGGCAGCTCAGAAGAAGTCATGGCCAACTTTCCCTGCACATTTCGAGAAATTTTCATGACTAAATCTAGGCCATTCTAAAGTAGAGGCTGAATCACTAGAAGAAGTAAAATTGGCAGATATTTAACATAGAAAGAATGACCCCTATCAATTAGTAAGCAAACATTTGATGCATTGTAATTTAAAAGCCTATGAGCACGAAACATCTGTTTATGATGACGTATTCAAGGAGGTTAAATCCTATGAAGAGGTATTGAATAGAGTATAGGCCCTGCCACCTGACTCATAGATTGGTTTCGCATCATTCCAGAGCCATAGGTGAAGTTGTTTACCCAAACGTTTGCAGGGCAAAGCTACGACACCACCTCCAGAGCAGGAAGGGCCTCCCCCAGGCTTTGAAAAAAATATACAGGACAAAGAAAATACTAAAGGCAAGATGAAGGATACTGGAATACCCTCACAAGACATAGAAATTTCCTAGACAAAAGAATCAGAGGCGGGGAAGGGAAAGGAGCTAGAAACATCCCCAGAAATCCCTAAGGATGTTCCAGAAAAGATAGGAGGAACAACATCAACAGAACTTGGAAGTCCCATTACTTCCTTGACTCCATTGTAGTCCACTTATGGAAACCCCCATGAGGGATCTTTGTATGTCAGTGATCTAGAGCCAATTTCTAGGGATGAGATTCCTTCATCAAATTTTTTTTTTAGTAAAAAAAGAAGGGAAATCTTGAAAGAGGAAATCCATCCAAGAGGAGATGGGATGGTTAAAAAGCATAGGGTCATTATAGATGGAAAGAAACTTAAAGATGGATAATTTTCTATAGAGATATCAGGCATGATGGGAGCTACAGCGTCAGCAAATTTATATTCTGTGGGCAGTTTGACAACTATGTTGGAACAAAAAGACCAAACGATAGCTCAAATATAGGGTAAATTTAAAGAAACCGAAAGAAATATCAGTTGGGGAATAAAAAAGGGTCTAGAACAAGCTAGATTAACAAATATTCAAGAGATTCAGAAAATGAAAAAAAGATTAGAGGAAGCAAATCAGATAATACAGGTCACTCAGGCACAGGTCCTAAAGCAAGAAGAAGCAAATAAACAATTATGAGATAAAATTACCACTATTTCAAATCAAGTGGTAGAGCTTGAAATTTTCCAGGCTCAGGTATTGGGAATACATTTGAAGATAGAATAGGAACAACAGAAAGTGTTTTTAAATATGGAAGTTGTCCAGAATTACTTTTAGAAAACAAATAAATCTTTGGAGAATGTTTTCCAGAAAGAAAGAGAAGTGAAAGCATTCATAACGACTTTCCAAAAAGCAGTAGCCCTTTCAACAAAGGAAGAGGTCGGAAAGATTAAAAAACTATTCATTTCAGAATAGGTTAAAGGAGATATAATACTCAAAGTGTGGGAAGCAGACCTGGCCGAAAATAAAAGATTAACTAGAGATGTCAATGATGATTGTCAAGGAATTTTTGATCTCCTAGAAAAAAATTCATTGAATATTGGAAAAAATGACTGTTCTGGGTTATTAGGAGAGATTAACATTGTCAAGCACCAGCTAAGGTTCAAGTAAGATTTGGAGGAAATGAAGGTAGAGATCCCAAAAATCAAGGTAATCAATATCACCGAAATCGACAATTGGATAGTGATACCGAACTTAAAGTTGCAAACTATTAAGTTCACAAGGAAGATAATAGAAGATTGTTTGCCCGAATTATGAAAAAGATTCTTCATATTTGAAGCAAAAGAGATACCAGACGTTCCTAGAGTTTTGGTGAAGTTTTTGGGAAAGTGTATTCACCGTCTTGAGGTAGAAGAAGGAAGTTCGTCAACACAAACATAAAAATACTCTTGAATATTTTCATCATTAGAATAATAAAGCAGTTAGAAAAGAAATGTAAACGGTTTGACATTATTCATCCATGTAACCATAGTCTTAGGAAGTTGGTTAATCACCAACGGGAAAATATTTGATGATCATGTATAAATATATTTTCAGAAGACTGAGAAATGGCTTTTCGGTTTTTTGAGAGAGCCGATTATATTAAAGTTTTCTAATCCACTGTGATATACGATACAGACGAGATTCTGAATCCTTCCAACTTGTAGCTATGTGTTCTTTAACCTTGTTTACCATATTTTTCTATTTTTTCTTTTCAATGTCTTTCTAATGAATGATCAATTTGAAGTTTATTTTACACATCTTTTATAGTTTAGGTTGATCTGGTTATCAAATTATTTACATCTTTTCCTCTGAAATTGCTATCAATAATTTTAAGACCTGTGGATCATTTGAACCATGATATTTAACACTTCATTAGAAATCTTGTTTTCTTCTTTATTTCCTGTTACAATATGAGATTCTTTCTTGATTAAAGCCTCATATTTTTTAGTAGTATTTCTTTGTTATTTTACGATTCTCAAATTGTTTCAAGTCCAAGAAACGACCTCAACTGTATTTATGTTATTATTTTGAATTTCAAAACTATTTTTCCTATTCTCATCTCTTAAAAAACTGAATTAACAATTTATCGAATTCCTTCACAGCTAAATAAGATTTTACTCCCCATGATTGTCCCAAATAATAGACAACCCAACATAGAACCTGGTCTCCAAGATCAAACTAGTATTGCTTTAAACCTAATTAATACTATTCTGCAAACAACGACTAACCGGGCTGAATTAGAACATTCATGGGCTCCTATTGAGAGAGATATTAGCATCCAAGAACAATAGGAAGCTAGACAGAGACAGTTAAGAAACTTATTCTGCTTTACCCTTCTTTTTTGATTATTATCCTTTAATTACCTTTACCTTTACGGATGCCTTGATGGTATACTTTACAGCCTTAAAGTATAAACTCAGGAAAAACATCTTTTTGGCATTGTTGTCGGGGATGAAGAAACGAATATTTTCCTTGGGAAGAACGACATTGACACTTTCTTTCTTTGATAGTGAACAAGGATAGAAAACCTTCTAAGGCTACCTTTATTTTTCACTTGGGGACTCCACGATAAGTAAACTAGATATTAGCCGAAAGAACACTAGAAAAAATCCGGACAATAAGCAGACCTCGCTAGTCTTTGATCCAGAAAAGATTTTAAAATCACAAAGATCACTTAGACAAGTCTTTTTACCCATACGTACTATTTCTCAGCCTGACTTCATGCAGTTAAATGTTTCGGAAACACTTGAAAGATTTGTCTCGCTTCCCCTCTCATACGATACCTTCTATTTTCCTGAGATTTTCTCCCCAGATTTTTGAGAATCTTCTGCTCACGCATTCCGAGCTTCAGCCTCAAATCTATCAATGGTCACACAAGGAGGTGCTGGAGCTAGAGGTGGTGCCCCAGGAGGACCAGCAGGTGGTCAAGTAACTCTTCCTGGAATCTTCGCTAAAGTAGCTGCTAGATATGCTCCTCTTGTCCTCCCAGTTCCCCTACATGATCTCCCCAGAAATTATATGAAAAGCCTTTCGAAATTTACAGGGGAAGGGGATTTGACCGCCCAAGAACATATAAACTTCTTTGACCAATTTGATGGCATCCTCAGAATAGAACACGAAGATGTCTATTCTTGACTGCTCATTCAGACTTTCGAAGGACAGGAGAGGACCTGGTTCTGATCCTTAGCAGTTGGATCTCTAAGATCTTACGAGGAACTTGAAAGTGATTTTATTAGACAATGGGGAGAGAGGAAGGACCACCTCTACTACCTGACTGAATTTGGATCCCTTAGAAAGAAAAACTCATAATTTTTTCTAGAATTCACATAAAGGTTCAACAAGTTGTATAATAAAATCCCGGTTGAGGTCAAACCTTCACAACCCGCAGCAAAGGTGACTTTTGGTGGCGCTTTTGATCTCGATTTCGCCTTATTATTGAGAGAAAGGAGATCAACAGATCTCACAAAAATGCAGGATGATGCTCTTGAGACTGAATCGAACAAGATGGCATCAAGGAAATTAAAAGCAAATATAGAAACCGGGAACAAAGAAAATAGGAAATTCAAAGAGCAAGGTGGACCCTCAGGATCAAGGAAATCCTCGAGAGATAAAATAGATGAGATGGCTAGCGTAATTAGAGAAATTTCAAATAAGATCTCAAAAATGGAACTAGAGAAATCGAAAAGAGATAATTTCCTCAGGAAGGATTTTAGAAGGAATGTTGATCCTCAGGCCCCATAGAAAATAATCAAAAATGAAGATCAAAAAATCCCAACCCCCTTCAAAAGTGAAAACTTCATTGGAGAGGAATATCTAGAAGATTTTGAAGAGATTGATGAGGATATTAATAATCTTGGCGATGATAATAAATCACCTTATTTATCGAGACAAGATTATGAAAAATCCTTAAATAAAGAAATTACATCGGAAGACAATGTTAGCAATGACATGTCTGAAAATTTGGCCTATAAGGGTATCGCAGATGATATTATAGCCGAACTACAGGAAAAATATAATTTAAGACCTAGGAACAAAAGTCTCCCAACTATTCCAACAAAAGAGATCTTTCCAAGGGGTGAAACTGATGAGGTGACTCCAAAAGTTGCTGACAAACAAACTGCAAAAACTCACACCACTGACACGCAACCTGTCCAGTCGAAGCCAGTAGGAACACTCGCTGTGAAAACACAGGCTCCTGTAAATGAAAACAAGTCTGCACTGCAAAGAAAAGCTAAAAAGAAAGGAACGGAGGCCCCGAACATAGAAAATGACAAGGCCCTGGGAAATTTTAATTTGGAAAACGAAATAAATAAAATCAAAATTCCTATTCCCCTTGTTGAACTAGCTAAAAATCCCATATAGAGAAAACAAATTGCCAAGATGATTAGCTTTTCTGAAGACGAAAGCCAGACCGATGTCATCAACTTAGAAGATGACAAGCTGAACATAGTCTTTGGTCCACATTTCGAAGGTGCGAGAGACACTGTGACCCCCTTTTATATCACGTTAACCTTGTTTGATCGCCTACTTCATAACTATATGCTAGATTCTGGAGCTTCCCACAATGTGATGCCAATGGAAATTATGGAGAAACTCGGTCTCGAAATCACAAGGCCCTATGGCGACTTGTATTATTTTGATTCAAGAAAAGTCAAATGCATAGGCATGATTAAAGACCTGGTGGTAGGTCTGGAAGAAATACTTGCAAAAAGAATTCTTATGGATGTAGTAGTCACTGACATCCCTCCGAAGTATGGTATGATATTATCTAGGTCATGGGGTGCCAAGCTTGGAGGATCTCTCCAGCTGGACATGACATATGCTACAATTCCAGTTTTCGAAGGACAATACACACGTCTTTACAGAGAGACTAGGTTGGAATTCATGGTAGGTGATCCACATAACCCAAATAATCATCCTGTTTATATTGTTGACCAAGATTTAGGAAATTGTATATTATCTATTGATGATGATTTTGAAGTAGATGTAGACGAAAGTTGTATAGAAGAAAAAATTGAAAAAGAAGAAATGAAAAAAAATGTATATAGCACTGGTGTATGGAAGATGTATTTTGAGGGTGTTTCATCTTTCCTTGGAGATGGAGTTGGGGCACTCCTTGTGGCTCCCGATGATCAATTCGTAATCCCATTTTCATATAGGCTTCAGTGGAATGTGGATTGTACAAATAATGTATGTGAGTATGAATATTTAGTTCTAGGGTTAGAAGCCACTAGGAGGATGAAAATAAAGAAACTCAAAGTCTTTGGTGATGCCGAGTTAATCATAAAATAGGTGAATCGACAGTACCAGGCCAAACATCCTAGGTTGAGGTCTTATAGGAATTGTGTCTGGGATCTGATCGAGAATTTCTTCTCCTCTGTGAATGTTCATTTTGTCCCAAGGACTGAAAACTAACAGGCTGGCGCATTAGCCAAAGTAGCATCAACTTTCACACCTCCTACCATGTTTAAATTAAAGTATCACATACAAATGAGACATTGACCTTCAATTCCAAATAACATTAAGCATTGGGAAGTCTTTGAGGATGACGAACAACTTCGCAAATTTTTAGAATCAATAGATGAATTTGCAGAAATGCATATTGATCAAGAAAATCAAAATGATCCCATTTGGATCATGCATGAGGGGGAGGACTCTAAAGAGTTTCACGATAAAATTGTGAATCACCGAATGCTCGTTCTCAAGAATAACCAGATTCCCAATGGCCTAATTCCCTTGGAAAGATTATTCAATCAAGATGATATCCCTTCAAAAACCACCCTACAACCCCAACCTGAAGAGGTTGAGGACTGTGACATAGGAACTAAAGAAAACCCTTGGATGGTAAAACAATCAAAATATCTATCTACAGAAACCAAAAATAAATACATGGAGTTGCTTATAAACTACAAAGATGTTTTCGCTTGGTCGTATGAAGAACTAAGAACCTTTGACACCTCTGTGATCGAACATGAGATACCCCTGAAGCCTGGTGTCAAACCCTTTAAACAGAAACTTCGACAAATCAACCCCATCTTATTACCTATTATCGAATGGGAAGTCAAAAAACTCCTTGATGCAAAGATAATTGTACCACTGAGATATTCTGATTGGGTAGCAAACCTGGTCATGGTTAGAAAGAAAAATGGGGAAATTAAATTGTATGTCAATTTCAGAAATCTTAATAAATCCTCTCTCTCAGATAATTACCCCCTACCTAAAATGGATCATGTTTTAGAAAAAGTGGTAGGAGCTAATAGGATGTCGATGATCGATGGATTTTCAGGTTACAATCGAATTGCCGTCAATGATCACGATAAAGAAAAAACAACCTTTACCACTCCTTGGGGTACATTTATGTATGATAAGATGTTGTTTGGTTTGATGAATGCAGGTGCTACTTTTCAACGGGCAATGGATATCACTTTCGTTGGTGAACGGGACAAATTTGTAGTTATTTATTTGGATGATGATCAGGGGATCAAATTTTGCTCAAAAATTCAAAGTGCTCAGAATCACTTCAAACTGGACGAGAGCTTAGGCCTCGTCGTTTCAAACCAAACACAACTCGTTTCATCTCAAATGGACGTCGGGAGCGAGAGATATCGCAATCTGTTCGGAATGTCAAACAGGCAAAAAAAGGATGCTGACTGTATAGTCCGTACAGTCTGTACAGGCTGACGTGGTAGGGCCATACATCCATACGATGTCGTGGCAGGGCTGTATGTCCATACACTGATGTGGCAGAGGTGATGTGGCTAATAGTTGGTCGAATCAGAATGCGACACGTGGCATATTTTTGATCAATGGTAAGGTGCCACATGGACCAGTCATGGGCTGCCACGTGGCACCCCGGTATTAGTTGTTGGGTTGTTTATTAAAATTTTATGGGTCCGTGGGTGTTGAATCCTAGACCTCTCCACTGGTTTAATGCTTTAACAAAGTCCACCCGACCAATACGCCCATAGTTTGTTGCTTACCATATGATTGTTTGCATTATATTTAAAATCAAATGTTTGTATATATGGGTGGGGGTCGGGCTAGGGCTTAGCCCTAGCCCATGGTTTTGTTATATACATGTGACCATATATCACACAGAGGCGCACAGAGTTATATGGAGCCTGGTCGTATGGTTTATACATATGACCATGATCGGAGTACGGGAAAGTTCAAACGGTTTTGAAATGGTTAGCCCTTTTGCCATAACGCAAGGTCGTATGGACCCACATGTGCCCAGGTGCTAGGCGGTTAGGGGATGGCGTGCCCATAACCGTCCTACAGTTTGCACCATTGCTGCAGTTGCACCCGGTGCTGAGTTTTCATGCTTTAAATTGCCTGTGTGCTAGGTTCATGTTACAAGGGTGCGTTTTGTAGATGCAGAGACAAGAAGCTTTAAGAGGGGACTTCTAGGAGGTCTAACTTCTTCATTTTTCGACCGATTGAGGTGCCGAAAAAACCTAGCTAGGGGTTTTTGGATGCTCTGAAGCCATTAGAGCAGTATGTTGGTTAGTTTGAGCATTGTAAGGCATTTTTTTTAGCACTTTG